>MU275411.1:3253-39275 GCA_022160315.1 Panus rudis PR-1116 ss-1 | reverse complement strand
TCAGTTGGGAGGAGGACCCCACTTATGTTTTTGTTCATCCACTATTTTATTCTCCGCGACAATCTACCCCTTTCCAATCCACAGAAAGAACAACCAACCTTCGAAACAATCTACCCATCGAGCTCGATTACCTCCTTCAACCCCTGCTCTATACTCTCCAACTCGCGCTCAAGACCTTCCACTCCGATGACCACCGAACGTCTCATGCATCCAGCAATAATCCGTGCGATTCGAACATCGTCAAGGGTAGAAATGAACCCTGGCACCCCAAGATCGACCTCTAGATTGTGAACATCGGGCTTGACGTCCTCAAGAACGGGCGATAGAACCATCGACCCAGCTCCTCCAGCAATCGAGGCGCCATCGTTCGAACTCGAAGATGATCCAGCCTTGGATTCAGTCCGACGACGCTTCTTCACAGGTTCGACAGACCGATCGGAAGCGCGCTTCTCCTTCTCCTTCTCCTTGTCCGTAATCTTGGGCATATCAAGAGAGTCATCGAGGGCTAGTGCTAGCCAGTCAGACACTACAGAAACGAGGACACACAAACGCACGATTCTGGGTGAATCCCAATCCTCGAGAATCCTGACGATCGCAAGCCTTCGAGTCACGAAGGCACTTGTAGCACTTCTCCTCACCCTTCGACTTGCTATTGCCGGAGGCAGCGACAACCCCTACAGGCAGGAAGCAGAGAAAGCGAGATTTCCGAAGAGCATCCTTCCCCACTCCAACGCAACGGGCACACTCCACACAAGTCAGTCAAACCAAACGAGAACATCGACCAAATCCACATACTGCAGCCGACGACGCTTTGAATCCCCGTTCCGCCAACATCGTTCGAACCTCAGCTGGTGTCGGCTCCTTGCTGTCGGCCTCCGATGAAGAAGTGACTGAAGTAGCGCCGCGCTTTGCTGAAGAACGAGCGACCGGGCGAGGTTCGCGAAGGATGAGTCGATCGTGCTCGGAAATGGGTTCATCAATAACTCCACCAGCAGGGCTGGCAGCTACAGAAGGGTTCATGGCGTTCGGAATCGAATTGTCGTCGTTCTCGTCAACACTTGCTGCTGAGGACAACACAGTTATCGGTTTATCCGCGTCTCCGGTAGCAACCGAAGGAGCGTCCGATGGAGTGCGCGAACTTGAATCTAAGGCTTTCTTGAGTTCGACGACCCGCCGAACCACCCTATGGTCGAGAATCTTCAACCAACGAATCCACCCACTCTCCATGTTGTTGGCCACGAATGCAAAGCCGCGGTCGCAAGATGCCTGCCAATCAGAATCTGTATACAGAACGGTCCCGAGGGTAGCCACTTCACACTAGGAAGCACGCCAGTCCTGGTCAAAGCGAATTCCTATAAGATCGAAACCGGGAACATACCAGCAGGGACAGAAATTGTTGTGACCATTCCTCTTTCTGATCGACATTACCATCCTCGACCTCGTTCATCCGATCCAACATCTCGCCCAGGGTGGCTGTCTTCTCGAGCACCTCGAAATCGACGTCCATGGTGGGAGAGAGAAGTCGAAGGCAAAGAATAAAGAGATTGTCAGCGCGCATTTCGACACGAGTTCGCGAATCGACGCGGCTAGCGCCCGATCAACGATCGGATCCAAAATAGGCAACTCCACAGTTTGTGTCCCGGGGACGGTCCAGATTTCAGTTGGGAGGAGATGATGAGCAGCGCTGTTCGAGACCAGCACAATCGCCTTGTTTCGAACCCTTCGGAACAGGTGTTCGAGCCCCGATGAGCCACTACACTCACGATTTAGTGATGTCATTCGAATTCATGCCACCCCGTTCGTCGAGCCGCCCGTTTTCAAGATTACATTGTTCGCCTTTCCTTTGTCTTCGCTTTATCCGATCGAGTGCCACTAGATTATCTTTTGCTCTAACATGTATTTAAGCTGATTATAGTTTGCAACTACAAGACAAGTTTCGTTCCCCCCTCGTAGTTCAGAGCTAAGTTCGCGATCGAACTTCTACCCATCGAGTCATTGTTTGTCGCCTTCGCCTTCGCCTATCGTGTCGAATATCGCCTTCGCCTTCGCCTATCGTATCGAATATCGTCTTTGCCTTCGAATCGTCGACCTTTCTCTGTTCGAGGTACGCCGTTCGGACCTTCGATTAGATCCACCCCTCGTCTCGCATTAGTCGGACTTCGAGCGACCGCCACTGAGGTTTAAGTGGTTGTGTGGTTCGGAGCTCGTCACCGTTCAGCTCCCTCACCACTACTGCCGACTTCGGTTCCTCCGACGTGACGCGTTCAAGAGGTATAAAGTCTATGAAATTGCAGGATGTTTGTCTTGCATTCTCCAGTTTGCGCTCACCTTCTTCCTGATTGGCCTGTCCTGCTTTCTATGGTCGCTGAACATACTCGTCTTCGGAGCAGTATTACTCCCGCTGTTCATATGGCTTGTTCTATATATCGCGGTGATTGTGCTCTCAATGTTGAATCGAGCTTGCCCATACACCATTCCGATGATAGGCAATCTGTATGAATTCATCCAATTGCAAAATCTCCGATTCAAAATGTTGGTGTATGGTCGGCTTCTTGGTCGCGCAAAATACCAGGACACACCCCGAATATTCCCAGATACTCTGAACCATATAGCTCGGACAGATCCTCGATATGACGCCCTGGTCCTCGTGTCGGCATTCTCGACCTTCCAAACGAAGGACATGAATGATCAGGTCTTGAAGGCATTCCGAACTGTTCATCTGGGTAGAATCCATAAAATGGCATTCCTCAAATATATGTTCATTCCCAGTAACAATGTTCAGGTTTCTGAGGAGCTGCGATCCCTTCTCCAACCAGCGGTAAAGACCATGCTCACGACCCTCTTTCCATCAATGTCTAGAATTCAGCCCATTGGTGTTCGAGGATATGTGAACGCCGTCAATTTCGCTCTTGGTTCAACCAATGTTGGTCGATCCAGGATGGTGCATATTCTTGGAAATATATATGGCCTACAGGATGAGCACCTCTCAGCGGAACTTCTTGAGTACGTATGGGAGGCAGTCGCCCCTTGCTTTGACTTCTACAAGAAGAAACGTTGGGTCATTGCAGCAACAAGTGCGAGAGGTAAGTGTTGCCGTTTCTCTCTATTTCCTTGCCGAAGCTGACCATGTATCCGTGGATTAGTCATCGATGGCTTTACGAAATTCCTTTCTTTGCGCCTGTCCAACGCCCCTGAATGCTACAACGACTTTGCACACTATTCCCAGTCATACGCGGACGGCCTGGCTCCCAATTGGCTTGGTGGCTACCTATTTCTCCTCGTGCATTCTCGTCGCCGCCTGGACGCCGAGAGTCTAGACAAGTCTCATAACGTTCTCGAAAAGTTCTCTGACCTCCTGCAATATGAGATTGACAAATACAAAGATAAATTCACTCAAGATGCCATTACTCGAGCTCAACTCTGCATTGAACTTGTCGAAGAATTCCAGAACAAGAACTCTACTGCCATTGACCCTGCCTTACTAACGGGGCTGAAGCACATCGTCTCAATCAAAACGCCGTATGTACCAGGCGACATGGAAAAGCCATACTACTGGCTGCAACGAGTGCGGGAGAGAAGACGTGCTGCACGAGAATCATTGGATCAGGCATCGGACCAGACGACCCAGAAGGACACACCTGCCGTTGACTCTGTGGAAGCAAAAGACGGGGAGAATCCAGTACAATTGAGTACGATTTCTGATTCTGCCAACACCTCCATATCGCCTGTCAATAAGGAGGACTGACCCAACCTTATCCACGTCGCTGAGCGGTCAGTGGGGTGTCTTGGTTAGGCAAAATCATCCCCTTCGCCCGCTCATCCACCATCCCTCCCCCGACGCTTCATTCCCACATGCCTATTCGACTCATTCGCTCTAACTTACCCTCTTCTCTTATCTCACGACCGGGGTCAGACCTTTCGGTCTCATACACGCTTCTTTCTCCGCAATGTTGAGAGATTTCTGTTACTTTTCTACGACATCAGTATTGCCAAGACCGTACCCAAAGGATTCAGAGCGAATCGATACTTATGCTCAATGAATGATTACTGTTGCCTTATACCGGGGCTTTCATGTCGGTCGCCAGATCAACTCTTCCTCATTTCCTTTTGCCATTGATACCATGTATATCTCGTTGATAGTCAAACTAAGTAGCACATACAAAAACTACATCCGAGCCCTTCTACGAGCCCATCTCAGACGCGAGCTGATCCTCGTGCGTACGTTTCGTGGAGGCTTGCATGCGGCGCAAAGGGACCCGGACAGCTTTCAGTTTCTCCGATCGTTGATACGAAGGCACCATGAATCCATTGGCACTCCACACGAGCCTCGTCCTGTCTTCACTTCCGGGTGGAGCAGGAACGACTTGCACGATATTCTGAGTGTCGACGTTGTGGATTTCGATGGTGTTGTTCGGGAGGAGGGTGGCAATGTATGGATAGTCCAAACCTACGTGCCGTGCAGGGACAAATCAGCCTATCCTTGACTGATACAGGATGGGAACTTACAAACTGATTCGGGATGACTGGGCCACTCCAGGGTTCCCCGGACTGCTTCACCTTCGCCAGTGATAAAGACGCCAAGCGTATTGGAACCAGTCCAGGAAAGTATGAGGAACTCCATTGGGCTGACCACGGTGATATGAGGTTTGACTGCAACGTCCGAGTCGAATGCTTGCGATAAGGGGAGGAGGGGAAACATCTGCGCCTCTTGCAAATCGATCATGTTGTAGTTCTTCTGATCTGCGACACACATGTATCTTCCAGACCGTCTGGCCAGCGTCGCGCCATTAGGTAGTGGCACTTCCTGAACTTGTGGTCAGGGAAGGATGCAAACGTACCGGGCAAAGAGACTCGCCTTTTGGAAGAATAGTCTCTCTCGTAGGCTGTACATGCTGATGGTACTTCTCTTGATGACGCAAAACTCTACCGGATCGACCCTCTGTGGTACGTCAGACGAAAGCATGGGTGGTCTCCGGAGGTGCTGATCATCTACGGCAAAAGTGACTACGTTTCTAATGGGTTTGATAACCTGGGGCGAGACGGGATCCAAAGCCGGTAGAGTATAAAAATGGATTTGATGATCTGTAAGTGGTATGTGAGCACAGCAGTTAAGTTCAGCACAGTATTCACGGTTACCAGAAAGGACGAGAACGCGACCGAGACTAGGTACTAGCACTAGTTCGTCAATGGGCTTGTCGTTTGGTAGGCTCTGCCTCGAAAGCAGTGTGTATGATTCTGGCTAGCTTCCGGTTATCATGGAGTACGAGATCAGTCTTCGACTTGCACTTACAGCGTTA
This sequence comes from Panus rudis PR-1116 ss-1, assembly GCA_022160315.1. Lineage (NCBI taxonomy): Eukaryota > Fungi > Basidiomycota > Agaricomycetes > Polyporales > Panaceae > Panus > Panus rudis. Next base: position 33,978 of record MU275411.1, on the reverse strand, counting down.
GGATTGTTCGTCTGCAAAGAGAACCTCAACAACTCTCCATTAGAGCAACCGACGTATACCTCAGAACCTACGTGGGTTAGAGGAATAAATGCACGGACCCTACGCATTGGGACCAGGCAGTCTTACCATGTGCTTGCGCGCAGAGGGCTTTCGTAGAGGGGCTAGAAGCTCCTATTAGACGATAGATATAGATACATTGTGGAGAAATCTTCAACTTCACTCACGAATAATCTCGCTGAAGACTTCCGGAATGAGCACTTGGAATTGGTAGGGCGGTACCTCAGGTGGCTGGATGGGAGCAGCAGACATAACGGAGATTCAAAAAGATCGTGACTCAAACGGTATTGAATGGTCCAATCTCGAAATGACAACACTCGGAACCGCGGTGAGCCTCGCTATGGCCTGAGGGTGTGCGCAACTTTACGGTGGCAGATCGATCAATAACGTCTACGTGGATTTGAGTTGAGATGGTTGAGCGTTGACCAGTGGGCACTAAAAGCTCGTGCAAGATGAATGAATACAGGAACGAAGCAGTACGCAGTCTAATTCTCACCGAGGTGACCGAGTTGACGACTTGAAGTTAACGTTGCTCGCGACAGTGAGCGCGCTACGCGCGGTTTTTCGAAGTCACATGACGTAACTCCCAAGCAACAATCACGTGTAAGGAGCGCGTCGAAGGAACGCGTCCTCAACGCGTTGGCTACTTCGAGTTGTTGGTGTTCTGGAAGGACACGAGCATTGAATTATTGATGAAATAGACAAGCATGTACATTCCCCGTGAATACGTCTATGGTGCAAACATCCGAGTCTCCTATCGGAAATATTATTACGACTTACAATTCAATCTAACAAATCCAGCATCCAGAAACATCCTGCACACATCCTTCGTATTCAAGCAGCTTCAATTCTACCCTGTTATCCTAAGCTCAAGCATTTACAATAGTCGCCTCAGCAGCCTGCAATGTTTGTTCAAAATCCGCCAACAACTTCGCCCGATCTTCCATCCCAATGCTTACACGGACCAAATCCGCCTCGACTCCGTAACGCGCGGCCCAGTCCAACTCCGTGTAATGGCCCAAGAGGGTGTACGGGCACGCAAGGGTAAAATTAGTTCCCAAGCTCGGGCCCTTGTAGCATGGCAATGTATCGAAAAAGACTCTGGCGGCCTTGGAAGTGGTGAACGTCAACGAGAACAAACCGCCAAAGCCCGCATCAGGTTCGGGGACATGGCATCGCTTATAGTTCTCCAGAGTAGTGTACTTCGGATAATACACTTCTTTGATGACGAGCGATTTATTGTTTGGAGAAGACGCGAGGGAGCGAGAACGAAGGAAATCACAGACTGCTTCGGCGTTTTGGTCGATAATACGGATGCGCCGCTTGAAGTCGCGAGAGTTTCGTTCCATGTAGAGTGCGTCTTCATCGAAGAATGTATCTTCGAAGTTCTTGCCAAAGTAGGTCTTTAATTCGGAGTAGTGACGTCCCTTAGGGTTCAGCACCAGACTGAAGAAGGTACGGATATATAAGTCAAGACATCTTTGTAGGCTAGCCTGTGCATACACACCTTCCTCCTGCGACGTTGGCATCGCCACTGAATATCTTGGATAAGCTGCTGACCACTATATCCGCGTATGGAAGGACAGCAACATTGACGTAGTTCCCAATCGTATCGTCTACGACGATTAGGAAGTCATACTTGTCTGCCAACTGTCGCAAACGTGGGAGATCTGGGCTACGAAGTAGAGGATTTGAAGGGAACTCGGTGAAAAGCGCGAGAACAGGGGGACGACCTGGATTCTCTGCGACTTCTTTGGCCAGCAAGCGGTCGAGCTCTTCGATATCACTGTCCAAACCGTATCCGAAGAAGTGACAGCCTGGACCCCATTTTTGTAGGATCTTGAGGGTATCTGTGTACGTGAATCTGAAAAGGATCTGAGATCAAGTTGGATGGATGACTGAAATGTGCTGACATACCCAAAGCAAACACTTTTGTTGACAGGCAGCGACCCCAAAGCCGCCTGATGGGCATTCCAAATAGCAGCCATCCCAGTCGGAAAAAGGAACACGTCGTCCTCCGAAAGCTCCTTGACACCTCTTGTACTGGGTCCCAATTCGGCTTCTTTCTGACCTGCGGCTGCCCAGTCACTAGGGCTATCGTGCACCAGAACACCAGCAATACGACGGCGCATGGCTCGTTTGGCAGCCTCAGCAGCGCCCGCTGGCAGATTACGGCCGTAGCGTTCTTCGAGGTAATTTGCATGATCTCTGTCTAAGTTTTCCTCTTCTGCATCTGCAGGAGACGTGTCGGATTTCGGCGTAGGAAGAGGTCGAGCGGGTTTAGCGGAGTAATGTCTGTTGCTCGGCTTTGAAGGAATACTGGGAGATGTAGGCGTGGCAGGACGGGCTTCGTCGGGCAGCATGGATAGACATCTTTCAGCGAGACGACTGGAGATGCCCAAACCGCTGTGCTGCCAAAATTGTTTCGCAAGAGGGAACGAATCCGCGGGGAACAGAACGATATGGAGTTCGACGCAGGAAGGACCGGCACCATTGGTCATCGTGTTGTCGGGACAAATCACGAACTCCACGATGCGAGCAGAGACAGGTGAGCCTTCCGCAGATGAACGACGAACCATGAATTCTCGACACCCTTCTGCGATCTTGCGAGTAGGGAACAACATGCTCCGCTCTCCCGTCGCTCCGAATTTCTGTTCGCATACTTTGGCGAGCTGTTTGTATGATTAGCTATTGCATGATCTCCAATCGCGAGCGCAAGGTATGAAGCGAAAGAAGCTGCCATGTGATCCTCGGCACAATGGCACCGTGATACGATTTCATTGAAGAAAATCAGATCTCCCAAAGTGTCGTACGGCCTCTGGATACCACGTAGGTGACGTATCACCACTTGACACGAACACGTCGCACAACCGCAGCAGAATGCACGTAGGTCCACAAGCAGTGAGGCGATCGATAAACCCTTCAGGCCTACAGGTGGGCTCGTTACTCGCATCCATAAGGCGAGGATCAAGGACATATGGGTTGGGTATACCATGTCGTTGATACACTCCCAGTAGTGCTGCCTCCTCAATGTGCCCTGTGCAGCCATCTAACATGTAAGAAATGCACGCACCTTCTGTATACTCCGATGAATAAAAAATCGAGGATAGCCAGTAACCATGGCATCAATGACTCGTTTATCTCCCTCTTCGTATGCAATGTTGTCCTCCCATGTAGGAAGAGAGACAGAGATGGCGTGTGCCGTCATGGGGGGTACGGCGGCACCCAATGGTGCTAAAGTCATTATAGGCAAATCCTAGAAGGGATGTATAAGTAACTTGGATGAAGAATTCAGCACAAGCCACTTCAAAGACTGTCACCTACGATGGATATAAATCCCTCAAGAGTTCCTGGATGTCGGTCGCAGCCAAGTGTCCTATGCTGGTACGAGTCAGAGATGTGCACCCGGCGATTCAACGAGGCAAAGGCAAGTTTTCCAGAGACGCCCATAAAGATAAAGCCGAAAGGTTATCTTATCGCGTGCGTCATTCCATTTCCAAGACAAACTCAAGCTTGCACGTTTACGTCAAAGCATTCTTATTAGGACTTTCACCTGAATATCTGGGCTCATCCAGCTCTGGGCATGTAGCGCGAGGATACACGTAACACAAAACTCCATCCTAACCCAATACCACCATGTCTGTAGGCAGGAAGTTATCAGCCTCTAGTATCAGGAGCGAGTCGCCATTCGTGTTCGCAGCGGTGCCGAATGCAGAGGCCGACGAATGGACAAAGACGTGGCAGACAGTGTTTGCAAGAGGTAGCTCACCATATCATTTCCTTCGATCGCCGTTGACTGAACACCGGTACTGCCATGTCTCAGACCTAATCGATTCACCGGTAGTAGCGGTCGATGCCGAGACTACAGTCGAAGACGCGTGCGAGGTAACTATTGTCAGAGTGGCAATACTGACCTGAAGGAATTAACGCTTGATATTGCCCTAGTTACTTCTCTCAAAGAATATAATGTGCATAGCCGTGAATCAGAGCTCGAATGGCTCCCCTCATGCATCTCCCTACATTGGACTGTTTGACGTACGTAACTCTTGGTGACATTGCTGCTTTTTTCAGACCTCGCGTGTTCTATAGTTTTCAGACGTAAACACCTTCCTAACATTGGCTGCCACAAGACATCGCTGGTCTGCGGAAGAGCTGCGAGACAACCCTAGGATAGATGAAATATACGCTGCTGCAAAAGCTGGACGTGTGCCAGTCCGCCTTGTCAGCAGTCAGTCACCATACCTGGTCCTCATATTTTGCTCGAGATGCTGACCTCGCGCTTCAGACTTATCGGAGAAGAACCCTCTGGAAACGTTACGCCATGATGCAACCGTCCTTGAACTCTTGTCTGTATTCGCCAAGGGCACTCACCGAGGTACGACTTCATTGGCTGCCTTGGTAATGGACTGAGAGAACGATATGATTATTTCCAGTATTGATTGAGACACCCGATTCCGCGACAGAATATCTGGGTATGGTATCTGACCGCAGTCTGCTTGCTTGGTTCGCTTCGGAGGCCCAGCGGCTCTCGTCATTCCATTCATACCTCTCAAATACTCTCAGCTCCCTGAACCTCCCATCGCTCTACCTGTATTCTTCAGTCGTTGCAGCCAAGGCTAGTGACAGTGTGCTTGACGCTATGAAGCTGATGAGTGACCAGGGAGTGAGCAGTGTTGCTGTGATTGAGGAGGAGACTGGCGGTCTTCTGAGCGCTGTTAGCGTGACTGATATTGGGAAGGTAAAATGCAGTTTCATCATCATAGATATTTTCGTCAATTGATCACCTTGTAGGTTGTCGTGCCCTCACAGAGCAACCAGATATTAACGATGCCTTTGAAGCAATTCATCTCCATCGTCAAGGTAGGACTACTTATCAACTCCATACTGATTATACTGAGATGCGGTATCATATAGGAACCTGATGGCTCCACGGATGGTGTAGACAAGTATCCTGGTGAGTATACTCTGCCTTAGCACTGTACCATGGCTCAACGTATGGCTAAACATCCTTCTCCTCAGTCTACAGTGTTCTTCCTAGTAGCACGCTACTCTATACGATCCAGAAGCTCATCGCTAGTACGTCTATGGCATGCCGTCGTGGAACGTGATTTCTGACATCGACCACAGCTCGAGCGCACAGACTTTTTGTAACGGACGAATCACAAATCCTTTCCCCTTCGTCCTTATCCAGCACGTCAGGCAACCTGTCTGGGATCGTCTCAATCGTGGACAGTATGTCTATCCACTCATTCACCCACGTCATTCACTAACCCCTCGCATTAGTCCTGTCTCTCTTTGCACGCATTGCGAACCTTCCTGACGTCGACCCAACTCGCATGCAGCGTCATCGTCGCGCATCTTCCACCTCCACCTCATCCTCGCTGTCAAAGTCCCCACTCAATCATTCCTCCGATCAAGCGCTTGTCCGTTCCAGGTCAAATAGTCGGGCAAGTTTCCAGAGAAGGTCGGCAGGAGATAGTTTGCGAAACTCTGTTTCGAGCTTGGAATCTTTCCAATGGGCGGACCGAGTCCCGAAGCCTTGATGAATGATTGAAAAGATGAAGAGCGATCGTAAATCAGAACACCGAATGGTCCATGAATTGTCACGAAGACGATGCTGACGTCTTTGATAGATTGTACTCTAGTGATGCTTTCGTATAACCCTTCTTCTCTATTGGTCGGATTTTCTTAGTATGCCCTTCCTTCTGGCTATCTCTTTCTGTAATGTGCATTATCGTAACTTCTTCCCTTCGTGGTCAATATACTGAGGTGAGCCGTTATTCCACCCATTCTCTCCCTGTATGTGTCAATTAACGCCAGTCCTAGTGATTATTTCCTTTATCTCGTTACTGGAGGTTGTGCACAACCACATCAGATTCATACCTGTATACTCTCCGACGTATGTGAACAATCAAAGTGTTTCCAGGGCACATGTAATTAATTGTGCATGGCTTCTTCAAGTCCGCTCGGCATGATCATCGTCCCGTTGAGTGGAGTTCTAGCGTGATATAACCAGTGGGCATGACTCGTGGGGATACTCACTGGGTACACTTAGGACTTTCGCTCCACGTTCCACGTTCTGTACAACTTGAAAACCTGAAGGGAAAGTTCCAGAGACTTAGTTGAAGTTGGCATCCGATTTGGCTCCCCTTGTGCTCCCGCTAGCCTCAATGATGAAACCGATTCCGTTGCACCTCAGGCAGCCTGAGGTATGTTTCAATTACATCCGATATTTGTGATGTGCACGACACGCAGTGACCGCAATGCATTCCAAATACAACTATGATTAGATAAAAGTTACTAATAAGACGTGAAGGCACAAAGGTTGAAGCGAATACTAGTAAGTAGAGAAGACTCATAGAGAAAGTCGAGACTCTTCAAGCCGTGATACCCAGCTCCTGGTTCGAGAGAAAATGCCCTCCACCTTGGCAGCGATATCCAGTAGCTTCCTTCTTCCAGGCGTAACCTGCGCTGCACATACCCATATCCCTGATCTTTTCCTGAATCTTCTCTTCCTTCTTCTGTTCCTCCGCCTTTTGTTGCGCAGCCGCTTTGGCTTTCTCAGCTTCCTCCTTCGCCTTCTTATCCGCTGCCTCCTTAGCCTGCCTGTCCGCCTCTGCCTTCGCCTTCTTATCAGCGTCCTCCTTTGCCTTGCGATCGGCTTCCTCCTTAGCTTTCCGGTCGGCTTCCTCTTTCACCTTCCTTGCAGCCTCCGCTTTCGATTTCTCAGCGGCCTCGTGAGCCCTATGAGCGGCGAGGGCTTGGCGAGCTTCTTCCAAGTTGTTCAGGACCTCGGTATACTTGGTAAGCTCCGAAGTGTTATCGATGGTCAACACAAGCTGGTACGAGGATGGCGCCTGAGCAAATGAAGGAACCTGGATGGGGGTACCGAAAGCGGCAGGGTAGGCAGCAAACCCGTAGGTGGGCTGCTGAACAGCGTACTCTGCCGAGGTAAATATGAGCCATCATGACGATGAGCAAGTAAATAGCAGGGCTACTAACGAATCGCAGGTGCAGTGGCAACGGGTACGGCAACGTATTGGATGTTGGGGACGGGGGCAACTGTAGTTGTTCCCGTGACATTTTGTTGATCCTCCTTTTGTTGCTCCTCCTCGCTCTGTTAAAAACGGTGTTAGAGCAGTGGCCCATGTCAATCAGTATACATTCACCCTGCGCACGACAGTAACAGATGGGGGCAATTTGACGTGCTGCATAGGCGCGATGCCCTCGCTTTGTGTAGCAATGGAAGTCATAGTAGGGAGATGCTTGAAAGATTAAGCGATAAAGCGGCTGGTTGGGTGTTCGTTTGTCGATGTTGGATATCGAGGCCTTCACACACAATCAGTCTTTATACTGTCCTGAATCACGGTCTTGTCGCCAAACCTATTTGGATAACTTGAAGGAACGTTCGCAGCCCCCAATAATGCTTGTGTGAGAGGAAAGACGTTCAAAGGAACACAAAGAACGGTGGCATAGGCACACTGTATCGATCTTCTCCCGTACTAACAATCTCGGACGAGACGAACTTACGACGAATATCAATCCAGGTTTGACATTGAGAGGTTCTAGCTACCTGTCAAACATCGGTCTTAGTTACCTAGCGGCTTCAGATTGGGCCCTACGAAGATACGATATCCCGGCGTATCTGAATTACTACATGACCCGGGTCCAATTTGTCGGAAGAACTACCGTTGGCAACTTCTGTGCCATCTCAGAGCACCCGCATGAAGTGTGCATTTACCACAGTGTATGAGGCTATTTACGGACGTGCATATACCCAGCAATGCGAACCGGTGCATGGTTGAGCGTGGCACTTTGTTGATTCGCTGTCTGTCAATACTTTGCTTCTTACCCCATTCCGAGAGATGGTTGTTTTGTGGCTGAGTACATTAAGTGGCGTTGATGGCAGGATCTACTATGCACCTGCTAGTAGGAATCTTTTCGGATGGCGACGAGTTTAGAACACTTACCTCGGCACATTTGCAAGGCCAGTGTGTCACTGTCAGTTGTAAACGCTGTGATGTTTACGTGGATGCCAGACCGTCACCTAGGCTCTACGTCTCGGGTGCCTCGACACCAGTAGTGTCAACTCAAGGCGTACGGATTTAATCTCATCTGCCGTGAGATGCTATGTATGAGCCTCTAGTAGTGCAGCGCAAAGCCATATATACGCTATAAACACTGCGCTAGAGATTAAAAGCCTAGAATATCATGGAGCCTCCATACTCCAGCTGAATGCCAAGTCAAACTTGAAGGCTGACAGGATGCTCTAAAGCCCGTGCGCTATTGACAGCAATACCAGGACGAGAGAGTGAATTCTCATGGGCAACGGAGCTTCAATATTCCGTTGAACGTACAGTACTAGCTGATGGCCATGGGTGGGAGACGGGGGGAGAATCAGACCTGGAGCACCCTGAGAGGAACATACTTAAGTTACAATACCAGAGAAAGCCGTAGCACTGGTCAGGCACGTGAGGATTTTGCCAAAACTCGCGGAGTTTCAAATCTCAACTTGAGGCCCCTTTGATCGTTCTCACTCCGAACTCCTTTCTCTCGCACGGTGAACGCGTCCACCTTTCCCTATTGTTCCTAATTGACCTGCAATCTCAAGACGACGTTGAGATGGACACCTCATGGCTGATACATGGACTGCTGGTGTACTACAATGCAAAGAAATCTATCCTATGCATCAGTGAACGTTCGTATCGTCTCGATTGAATGTCATCGTCAGACTCGTTGCGGTGGTAATAAAAACATCGTGAGCACGATATAAATTTGGAATCAGCCTGAACGGGTGCGCTCTGGTAAGTTGTATGTGCACTGTCATACCATTTCAGACTGACATATTGAAACAATACTTGTAGAATGTGACAGCATCATCATTCCCTGTCCAACAACCAGCCTTGTTGCGTGGGGGCACGATCTGGCCCACGCCCTTATGCCTATTCAGCAACGGAGCTAGGATCAATATCGCCCAGGTCAGCTTCCTACCAGTGGATTCCCGAGTTGGACAGTATTTGTTGCCATTGCTTCTCCGGTGTTGTGCCTGCGCCGGATTACTCTTCTTACAGTTGATCATCAGCAAGTGCTAAGTATACTTCTTCGACTTTCATGCTTACCATAACAGGACGTAGTATGGATCGTCTCAATTGTTCAGAGGTTTGACCTGAATCTACTTGCACATCTCTGCGCATCCACACTGACTGTCGGATATATTCGTTGTGTCAGCAGTGATAACAAAAACCCATTCATACTGTATTTCTTGGTGCTAACACCATCGTTCGCATGTTTCGTGGGGCGATTCGTCGCGAATTCCTCGAGACCTGGAGCATGCTGTATTTGCGGGCCATTTTGCCCTGGTCGGCATTACCAATAAGCTGGAAGATGCCAATAGTGTGTCTTATCAGCGATATAGCTTCCGTGGTTTGACGGTTACTGGACTAAGTGGTATCCCATGTCACTTTAACGCAATATTGCCATGAGCGATCCCGAGATATATTCGGACTAGAGCTGGCTCCAAGGTTATGTACATGTCGACCCTCGACAGAGGAATGGTAGGCATTTCTACAACGCCGACTATCCAATCACTTTCACTGAATACCGCTCAGTAGGCCATCCAGTCGAATTTCCTGTACTTATAGCGAGCGAGACAATATTTCCTCAGTTTTATCGGTATCCTTTCTACTGCGTCTCCCTCATGTCACAGGTACTTGCTGCTGTATCCGCTACTCAAGATGCCCATGTTGGCTTGGGGAAGGGCGATGTTGACGGTAAACCTACAACCTCAGAGAAGACAAACAAAACGGTCGCCGTGGTTCGTTCGATTACAATTGTGATCGTTTTTGTCGTTATTAATACTGTTTCCTTCTCAAGGGGGCGGTGCAGAATCCTACCGTATTGCTTCATGCTGCCTCCCAACATACTCCCATCCCCCTTCACTACACCGTGATCTCATTGAACGCCATATCAACTATTCGGATCTCGAGCATGGATTCTCAGCCCGCTGCTCAGGCCAACCCCATTTCCCTCCAAAGTATCGCGACGCCTGTGACCCCGTCCAACGTTACAGCGGGTCTACAACGAATTGCGATCGCATCTCCTATTCTTGACAAGACCGCGAAGGTCACTCCCAACAACAACAACCCTGTTAAGTATTATAGTACAGCTGCCATACCAATCGCGACTGCTCCGGTCGCTCTCCGACCTCCTTTAGTTGCTCCTTTACCTCCTAGCAAATTCTCGGCTCCGCCCTTCGCCGCGCCGACGGTCGCCAACGGCTCAGTGGCATACCCTCTCTCATCATACATCCCTCTGTCCAATAATATACAACCAGTTCCTTATTCTATCCAGCCCATAGGTCATAATTCTGTCCCGCATCCTGTTCAACATGTCTCGCGTCCTCTGATCCCTACTCTGGTGGCCCCAAATCCACAGCCTCTTCCTACCCATCCACTTCCGGCCCATCCACTTCACCGCGTTACTGTGAACGTGACTTACGAACAACTCGTTGAAGAGCTTAGTGTGTTGCGTGAAGTTCTGAAACAGGAATGCGCGGCAGCTACACATACCTCTGTGGTGAACGCCACTTCTACTACATCAAAGATGGACATTGCTCAGTCCACCGGTGGTACCTCTATCTCCTCGTCCTCCGCCAATGCCCAAACCCAGTATGCGACGAAATCATACCAAGTCGATGCCACACAGTCAACTACAACTTCTACCTCCCTCCATGACGAGAAATCGATCAAAGAGGCTACCACTGTCTCTAGTAGACAGTCCAGCACGCAGGTGGCCATCAGTAAGGACATTGTTGTCTCCCAATCCGCTCAAGGAAGCGTCTCAAAGGAGGTCACCGGAGAAACGAAGGATGTGTCTATCACTCAATCTTCCTCCAAAGTTACAGGGACGGAAAGATCGGTCGTTGACGAGAAGAACGCGAGTACTAGCATCGCCTCCGAAAGTCACACCCAAACCCAAACCAATGTCGCGGCCAGTACCACTGCTGAAGATCATACCACCACTTCTCATTCCGAGTCTGAAACTCATACTCGCAAGGCTGCGCTCTCTAGCTTTGACGGATCCTCTCTTCATTCTCAGGATGCTGTGTCCTCTGCACAAGTCGTCGAGAGCCAAAAGTCCGAGAGCAAGACTGAGAGCGAAACCGAAACCGAGTCAAAGAGCGTTGTTGAGACTAAAGCATCGAGCACTCAAAAGGTATGTTTTCTTCGATGCGTTATATTCTGACGGTCGAACTCTTATGACATTTTCTCTAGGAATCCTCGACTCGTTCCGTTCATGACTCCGGCGTCACGACCATCACAGCTTCCGAATCTTCTTCTGTCACCACGACTACCCCACCCACTTCAATCACCATCGAGAAGGCGAACGAAAAGCAGGAGGTCGAGGTCACGTCCGATGTAGGGCGCTCATCTACTTCCAATACCCAGGCGTCCACTCGCTCGTCGACCAGTGTTGCTGTGTCGTCATCGGAGGTAGCTGAAGGGCACGAACATCGCGAGACAACTGAGGAGGTATCAACCTCAACGATGACCTCACAACAGACTCTCGGAAGCAACGTCGACGTCGTATCAAGTGCCGCCAGTCATTCTTCCTCTGAATCACACCAGCTGTCTGTTGTCTCTTCTCGAGCATCCGAGTCATTCGCCAAAGAGAAATCCTCTCACATTTCTCAGAGTTCTACGGAGACCACGACGGTTTCCCAACAGACTTCAGATGTTCAGAAAGAAACCAGTACCCAGGCTACTCAGGACAGTGTTGTCACTTCAGGATACAAGACGGAGATCCAATCCCGCGACGCCACTCTCTCCAATAGCCAGAATTTTTCCGCTGAATCCCAGAGTAGCGTCACTTCTCGTCAGGCTGAAATTTCCGAAAACAAGGTCGAGAGCAAGGACCAGTCCAGGAGCGTCACTGAGACTGAAACTTCAACCACTCAACAGGCAAGTATTCCTTTATCTATGGTACTCTTGCAGACCGTGTCTCATAATGTTTCTCAGGAATCCTCAAGCCGTTCCATTCAGGACTCGGGTGCTACATGCACTGAGACATCTGCTTCTTCTCTCATCACAACTAGTTCACCCAGCTCGGTCAGTTCCACGAAGGCGAACGAAAAGCGAGAGGTCAAGGTCACGTCCGATGGGGGTCATGCAAGTACTAGCGAAACCCACGAATCCAGTCAGTTGGCAACAGGTGTGGCCACAGCGACCTCAGAAACATCGGAAGAGCACGAGCAACGTCATGAAGTCGCTCGTATCTCGTCCCATACTCTTAGTTCACAGCAGACCCTCGACACCAGCGCCGACGTCAACTCGCATATCAGTAGCCAATCTTCTTCTGAATCACAACAGACGTCTATCGTCTCTTCTCAGGCATCTGACTCTTCGTCTGTCAAAGAGGTTACTTTGTCTACTCAGACCTCTCAGAGCACTGCGGAGACCACGGCGGTCTCCACGCAGTCTATAGAGGAATCCCGCGCTCAAGTCGCTCAGGACAATGCGGTTACTTCAGTATTCGAGACAGAAACCCAATCCAGCGAAGATACTCTCTCAAACGACAGCAAATCTTCCGCTCAAACTCAGAACACTGAGTCATCTCGTCAAGTCTCCAAAAGCGCGAAGTCGGAGAGCCAGGCAGAGGCCAAGACCGAGTCAAAAAGCGTCAATGAAGCCAAAATATCGACCACTCAAGAGGTAAGTCTTTCTACATCTATCTCTCACGAACCATGTCTGATGGTGTTTATTTAGGCATCCTCGATTCGTTCCGTCCAAGGCTCAGGCGCGACGAGCACTGCAGCTTCCAAGTCTTCCTCTGTGACCACGACTACCTCCCCTGCCTCAGTCACTACTGAGAAGGTGAACGAAAAGCAGGTGGTTACGGTCACATCCGACACAGGACGCTCGGTCACTGTCGATACCCATGAATCTAGTCATTCGTCAGCAACTGTTACTACAACATCCTCAGAAGCGTTTGAAGGGTACGAGCATCGTGGCAAAGTTGCTCAAGACTCTACCGCTACCGACACTTTGCATCGAATTCTCGATCAAAATGACAATGTCAATGCGCAAAGTAGCAGCCAGTCGTCCTCAGAATCGCAGCAGACGTCTTCCACCTCTTCTCAAGCATCTGACTCCGCATCTTCCGTCAAGGAGATGTCCTCCCAGACATCCCAAAGCACTTCGGAGACCACGACAATTTCCCAGAAGAGCTCAGATATTCAGCAAGAGATGCACGATACCAAGGCTGAAACGACGACTACGACCACGACAAATTCCGCTGATGTCATCGCTACTCAGGGCGTCTCTATCTCGAGCGCTACTGCCTCCTCTAACCAAAGTGAGAAGTCTGTCAAGTCCGTTGCTAACGTTGTTGGCGAGACGAAGACCGAAACAGAGACGAAATCCGCGATCACCACGAGCAATGCCAAGACCGAGGAGGGTGAGACAGTGCATGAAACAACCTCTTCGGACCTTAGTGAGCACTCAGGCTGGGAATTAGTCGACAAGACCCAATCTGGGCTCGAAGCCGAGATACACAACGTCGCCTCCATCGCAGTCAAGGAGGAAACTCGCAGTACCAAGGAGATCGAGGAGCTGCGCCAAGATGCCTCTACCACGACAACTCAGACGAGTCTCGATGTCGCATCATCGACTGTAAGCAATTCGTCCTCGTTGCAGCAAGACGTTTCAAAGCAATTGACCATGGCGAAGGCATCATCGGATACTAGTCGCGCGTCGAGTCAAGGCTCCACGTCTACAGTCACGGCTGGTGCGGACTGGAGAGGCGATGTCGTGAACGTCAAGAACGAGGATGAGAAAGGTGATACTCAGGTGACAACGTCTAAAACGGTATGCATGTCCAAAATCCCACCAAACTTCGCTCTTACAATTCGTTTCATTAGGAGTCTTCTAGCCACTCTGTGCATGGATCAGGCTCAACGACTACTCACAATTCCGCTGAACATTCAACTACCATTACTTCTTCTCCCTCTTCAGTCACCGTCGCGCAGCAGGAGGACAAGCGAGAAACAAAGGTCACGTCCAGCGCTGGACGATCCTCTGTTTCGACCACTGAAGAGAGCAGTCGTTCCTCTAAAAGTGCTACTGCGACTACTTCGGAGGGACTTGATATCACCAAGCAGAATCACACTACGGAGGCATCAAGGGCATCCACTGCTGAGACCTCTTCCCAAGACATTGTTGGAGGTGGTGTCAAGAGCATGACGACTACTATTTCCACTTCATCCGAGTCTCATGAATCCTCCGACTCACACACGTCGGAATCAAGGTCTTCTACGACGAAAATGGAGGTCAAGACTGAGGCAGTGGTTGAGGCCACATCCCAGTTACGTGACAACAGCCAGACAGTGGAGAGCCATGTGGATGTCAAAGAAAGCACGACGCAGAACACCTCGACCACGAGCTCTGGGGAGCTGGGTGAAGTGAGCACTGTCCATTACTGACATCTTGGCGTGGATCTGATATCGTTGCAGATCTCCGACTCTTCTTCGCAAGTACATGGATCGAGTTCGGGAGTTTTATCTGGTATATCCTCCGTCATGCAAGGCGCCAGAAGCACCTGGGGCAAATTTCTCGGTAGCAGGACGAGTTATAGCGACCAGCTGAATGCAACAGGTTCCACCCGTGAGGTTGTGGATACTGCGCGCGGCACATTCACCTCGTCCCAAGCTTCCGCTGCTGCTTCTAGCGCTCATCAAGACAAGACCATCCAAGACGTGACCGGTAATACGCAAACCTCGCAGGATATTGTCTCGAGCAGTAGCGCGGTCAGTGTGAGGCATGCTGCACTAGACGAATCATCGACTCAGGTCACCACGTCTCAGACAACCAGCATGTCACAGCGACATGGGGAGGAGTTCTCGAAGACGGGAACAAAGGTCCAATCCATGAACGAACAGAAGTCAAATGCTGTCTCGGAGACGAGTGAGGTAGGACTCGCCGTGTGCAAATTTCTCAGCCTTTATCTCACCATAACATATTTAGACTACCATGGCTTCCTCGGAGGCTCTGATCATCGCCAAGACCGGCCAGGAAGAGTCATCTGTTTCCAGCTCAATGAAACACCAGGAGTCTCAGATACAGAGTGCCCATTCCCAGCGTACCGATACACGAAACAATTCTTCCACCACGTTGAAAACTGCCAATGCTGCTTCCCAGCAAAACTCGACCGTCACCGAAGCCTCAGGCGTCGTAATCTCACGTTCTTCGTCGCAG
The DNA here is from genome assembly GCA_022160315.1 of Panus rudis PR-1116 ss-1. Lineage (NCBI taxonomy): Eukaryota > Fungi > Basidiomycota > Agaricomycetes > Polyporales > Panaceae > Panus > Panus rudis. The sequence goes on along the minus strand of MU275411.1, from coordinate 18,670 downwards.
GAGACGCATATTGTCTCAGAGTCGCAGAAGACCCATTCTCTGGGCAAGGAGGAGACGACAGCCGAGAACAAGGCATCGATTACCGAGACTACCCAGACAAGTTCGACTACCATCAGTGACTCTCATATGCAGGATCAGAGCAAGTCGGACTCTCAGACCATCACACTGGGTGAACGGACTACGGTCACATCTCGGGTTGTGATCGGAGAAGACGCAAAGAAAGCTGCAGAGACGAAAGTGTCTATGACGCACCAGGAAAAGACAGAGCAGGTATGAGCACGATCCTACATTATTACGGGTTTCATCAGGTTAATCGTGCACCTTCAAAAGGATTCCGTTGAGCGGTCTGTCGATCGCGCACTACGTGAAGCTCGGGATGTCACCGGAAGATCACAATCAGCGAAGGCTAGCTCGTTTTCTTCCTCGGCAATCGAGCATCAGAGTACTGGAACTCGAGTTGCAACGGTATTCCAACACCAAGACACGTCACATGAGGATACTTCTGTGGTCGCCTGGAGGGCCGACACTACGCAAGAGACTAAATCTGGCAAAGTCGTCACAACCAGTTCGGGAACTGTAGGACACTCGAACTCATCCACCATTGCGACCAAGGGAGAGGTCACCAGCGCTGTGCAGGAGCACCGATCTCATGAGGAGACGAATATCGATCATGTCGCATCGAGCCGACAAGATGACGCTTCTAGGGCTACACGGAACTCTTCTGAAGTTGCTACAAAAACAGCAACCCAGACGACGACTAGGAGTAGGCGTGTATCCGTCGCTGGGACAGAGACGAACCAGGTACGCAATATGCATTGTATAAAGCTCAGTCTCGCAGTTTCTGACCCAGTTGTCTTCGGTCCAGGCTCACACCAGTGCGACATCGGACGTGCGCGTTTCTTCGTCACACAGTTCGAGCGAGCGCGCCGTCCTTCATAATGAGGAATCCACGTCGAGAAATACTGAAGCCCGCACTCACGAGAGCTCTTCGAAAGTCGCCAGTGGTACTGTGGAGACGAGTGGGACCTCTAACACGTCCGAGACAGCGCGATCTGATTCACAGGTTGCAAGTCGCAGAGAATCTCGCAGTATCTCTCACGACGATCATGTCATCAGTCTCGCAGCCAGTGACGCTTCTGCAGCGAAGACCAGCACTTCCGATACAACTACTTCGGAGTGCACCGCGGACGGGAGCGACCATGTCTTTGAAGGTTTCAGCTTTTCTGATGAGCAGGGCGTCACTGGTGACAAAACCAGCCACATGTCTTTGTCGTCCTCAAAGTCAATGTCCTTGCTGTCCACCGACGCCCGTAAATCCGACGAATTGACTAGTGCCGCGATGGAGAAGACGATCACAGGGGCAACCTCAACTACGGAGACCGGAGGACGTCGATCTGATACTGTGCTGGCTGCGGATAGTCACCATTCCCAGTCTTTTTTGCATCAAAGTCAAGGTGCTGATGTCGGAAGTATTCTGTCGACTTCCAGCACACATCATGGAGTACTTCATCGCGACAATACTGCTGAGACACTCACCCGTCAATCTTCGCAGCGCTCGTCTAGCTCCACCGCAGTCGTCTCTTCCACGACGACCTCCTCGACCAAAACAGCAGTCACGTCAACTGAGTCGTCGCAAGCCTCAACCGTATCATCTCATTCCGTCATCAAGTCATCTAGCCGCCAGGAAAATTCCCTCATTCGGACAGCTTCTGAGAGCAATGACTCGAGAAACGTCACCACGATTACTTCGTCGCATAATCAAGACATCGTATCCGCGACTGCGCAACAAGGAAGATCCGACTCTGAAAAGCTCTCCGAGTCCATTGCAATATCCACCCAGGGTTCGAAACATACCTCAGAAATTGTTCGAGGATCTCGTCATGTCGATAGCCATACCCAGGCCACTTCGAGTGCGTCTCACCAGATCGCTCATGAGGATCATACATCGACTACTGTGAAAGGCGAGAACGCCTCTTCAGTAGCAGGAGCGAAATCTGAAGCGTCATCGAGTTTGCATACCGGCGACAAGCAGGACGTGGACATCGTACATTCATCCGCGACATCAAGATCAGGACGGCATGCAGAAAGTGGTAATTTATCTTCCCTTGGATCTTCGACAACCGCGAAAGATGTTGAAGTGTCAACCTCGTCGAAGAAACAGTCAACCACTGTCGAGTCCTCGGGCCGCGATCAGCAGACATCCTCACACATCGTTGAGGAACGCAAAGTCACTTCAAGGAAGCTTTCCTCACGAGACGTTCGAGATGTCAAGGATTCGTCGCATCGTGAAGAGGTTGCGCAAAGTTCGATCAGCAGTTCGTCCGCGGCAACGGAAACGGGCACCGTTTCTGCTCACAAAGATCGGCAGGTGACATCCTCTGCCGTCGACAAGACTGGAGCCATCGAGATTGGTACAGAAACAGTCGAGGAACAGAAGGACCTCTCTATTGGCGATAAACGTCACGCTTCCTCCGACCATTCAGGAAAGAGTCATCAGTCGAGCGTTCACGTGTCTTCGTCTCATATACATCGCACACATTCAGCAAGCTCTGGGTCCCATCATCACGCATCGAAGACTACCACGAGCAGGGACATCGATCAGACTGGCCATCTACACCAGACGCGTTCTGGATACTGGCTCCCAGCATCTTCGAGCGATGATACAGGCCACCGTTCACAGGCTCACATTGGATCTATCTCTGGGAATACGGTCGAATGGAGTGATAGTCACAAGTCTTTCGCCGAAGCTCTTGCTGCTAAAGGTTCTACTTCACATCATGGTACAGGGGGCGTGAAGTCCGAGAGCTCCAATTCTCTTGGTACGCGCCACACCGAGACTTCGACCGTCTCAGGAAACGAAATATTGAAGAATAGCCACTCCGATCGTCATGAGTCTGTATCAAGATCATCCTCGCGCCAAACCCAAAGGGGTACTCAGTCTCAGGATTCCAAAGCGTGAGTTCCTGTCTTCGTGACGAGGAAGTAATCAGTCATCTCATCTTATTCTCTAGAACCCTGGAGCGGCACGCTTCTGCCGTCACGCGGAGCACTAGTACAGGCCATGTTGTCAACTCTTCGTCAGCCAAGGATACGAAGCAAAGTGGACACGCTGCTAGCAGGGACGAACACAATGTTACTACTTCATCCACTTCTACGGGTGCTAGCATCACTCAGGGTAAGCTCTATTTGTACACAATCTCATCCAATGCCCCCCGCTGACTGATCCAATTTGTAGCTCGAGACAAGAGCAGCCAATCGGAGAAACGCGAACATCACTCTGCTTCTCTATCCAGGTCGCAGAGTTCTCAGAGTTCTGACTCGAAGCAGACACACTCAGGTTCAGCTTCTTCTGTGACACGCCATTCTCATACTGGAAAGTCTTATGCGGATGTCCTTCATGGCCAAGGACAGTCGACTGCAACCCACCACATCTCTCGCTGTAAGTACGATGGCCCGGCTCATCATGTTCGTCTACTAACTCACCTGTGCGCCGTCAGCTTTATCTGCGTCTAGCTCTGACAATAGCAAGACTTCCGACACCGGCTCGTCGATATCTTCAAAAGAAGAGGCCTCAATGCACAGACAGGTGTCCCAGGGAGCCAAGCAATCGCGTACTCAAACGAGTAGAATCTCATCGAGGCAGGAGTTGCATCGTAGCGCTTCCAGCCAGAAGGTTCAAACACAAGGCTCCACCGCAGTCAAGAAGGATCAGACTACCGTGACAACCAACGTACATACCTCTGGTCGTAATGAGGACGCTTCGCAAGTTCGACATGCGCACCTTGTGGAATCTTCGGAGCACGGAGGCAAAGGTACGACTCCAGATGATGAATCGCAAATGCGAACTTATACTGACTGCTCAAATGTACTTTAGTGACTACGGGAACGATTACATCCAACTCGGGCACCATAGTCGATTCACATGCCTCAAAGGCCAAGGACTCGACGGAGTCTCATTCTTCCCAATCCCACGCCGCCGAAACATCTACATCTGTCCCATCCATGCCTCTCAAGTACGATCGTGTGTCTATCGATTTAGAACAGCACGAGCGTTCGGACTCCCACACAGGCAAGACGAATGTGCACGCCACTGTAGAGACGGCAAGCGGCCACAGCTCTTCGACAGCCACGTCACGTGACGGACTTGTTCGGAGGACCGAGAGGGACGTTCAGAAAGTCACTACTGGTGGTACCGCTACCAAGGTCGAAAGATCTGCTAGCTCCTCTGGTACTGCGATGACGACGATGAAGAGCAGCACTACGACTCGTCACTCCACGACTACTACCACCTCCGAGCATTCCGAAGCCTATTCCGAAGCCCACTCACGCTCCCTATCACGTAGTTCGTCCTCATCGGGTACATCCTTCTCCTTCGGTTCCATCTCTTCCGGGAGCACGAAGAAATCTGCTGTTCTTGAAGCTCTCCGAGAGGAAAGGGAACGTCAAGCCGCAAAGGATCGCCTTCGTATCGACAACTCCCACATTGACGAGGACTACCGTCGTATGCAGGAGCTTGAGAAGAAGCGACTGCAAGAGGAGCGCGAGAGGTGGGAGCGCGAGGAAGCCCTTCGTCATGCCAGGGAGGAAGAACTACTCCGAGCCCAAAGGGAGGCTGAGGAGCGCGTTCGTCGTGAAGAAGCTGAGCTTCGTCGTATTCACGAGGAAGAGCTCAGGTGGCACCAGGAAGAGGAATCTAGACGTAAACGCGAAGAGGTTCTCAGAAAGGCACAGGAAGAAGAGGAACGGAAGCGCAAGGAGGAAGCAATGCGTCTGGAAGCCGAAGCAGCTGCGAAGAGGGCGAAGGAAGAGGGGGCGAGGCAAGCCAAAGAGAAGCTACTTCGTGCGAAGGAGGAGAACCTGCGTCGTGCTCGGGAAGCACTCAAACGTCAAGAAGAAGAGCTCATGCGTCAGATGGAGGAACTCGAGAAGGCAGAGCAGGAAGAAGAGAAGAAGTGGGTGCAGGAGGACGAACTTCGTCACGCTCAATTCGCAGCTGACGAACGCGCGAGGAAGGAGGCCGCAAAGCAAGCTCAGGAAGCTGCCGAACGACACGCACGAGAGGAAGCCGCTCGTCATGCGAAGGAGGAGGAAGAGAGGAAGGTGAAAGAGCACATTGCCAAACGAGCCAAGGAAGAAGCCGAAAAGATCGCTCAGCAAGTTGCACTCGAACACGCCAAAGAGCTCGAAGCTCGCAAAGCGAAGGAGGAGCTCATCCGTCAAGCTCAGGCAGAGGAAGATCGTCGTCAAAGGCTCATTCAGGAGAAAGGCGTATGCAGCCAGGGTTTTGTGTGGTTGAAGGAGGCAGATGGCTATCGTTGTCAAGGTGGTGGACACTTCATCTCATTCGAAGAGTTGGGTGTCTGATTCCGCCGTTTGGACAACGAGGCCTCCTTCATATCCGCGACAGCCTGTTCATCACCTTCTACTTCCTATCACAATCGTATACTGTAAGATATGGATCACATCGACTCCCTTTCCTTTGGTTCTTTTTGGACGGTTTATACGCTTATATTCTCTTTTGGATCACTTCTCGTTATGTTGGGGTCTATGTCGGAGTTTGACAACGTTCGTTTACATTTTATTTCTCTCTGTATCGTAACTCATCCAATTTCATAATCTTGCTGCCCTCTCTATGCAACCTCAGTGTCACGCGACAAGGTCATTCTGAGCGGATCTCTCTACCTCAGTCGCCAGCGTCGCGCATGGGGTCGTTCAGCAGAAAGAAAGGAACTATGCAATTGATGGTGCAATTGACAATCTAATCCAAGCTCTGTACGGTACAATAACGAGGTGAAGGGAGTGGTGTCGTATCAAGAGGATCGCTACATGTGAAACATAAACAAGGAACAATTCCCGAACCGAGGAAAGAGGGAAAATCTATCGTATCGTCTATAGGATTATGAAGACATGGGTCATAAATCGTGCACAGGAATCGTGAACCAGAACTATCTGCAAAAACCGGAGAAGCTATGTATAAACAAAAGAACGAACACCGTTCAAGAGGCATGGCCATTCGCATCGCCGTTCGTGGTGGCATCAGAGACGGTGACGGTTACCTGCGCTGCAGCCTCTTGGCTCTCCTCAGCCTTCTCTCCGGTCCTTCGCCTAAGAGACTGAAGGATAGCATGAACTTGTACAGCAGACGCCTCAAGGAGGGGCTCGACACGCTCCTGGACGGTATCACGGACTTTGTGCACCTTGTCAGGAATAGGCTCCGAAGAGGTCAGGATGTTGGTAAGATCCGTAATGGTCTTGTGCAAAGCGGCGGAGATATCGTGGAAAGAGGCCTGGACGGCAGCCGGGAGAGTCGCTGTGGAAGCCTGAACATGTCAGATGGTCAGCGATGATCCCATGCATTCGGATAGAAGATGATTAAGCTTACCTGGACCCTTTGCAATTCCTGGACCATGACGTCGCTGAGAGCGTGTACCTTGTCCTGCGCAACGCCGTAGCTTGTCGAGGCCAGCGCGCTGACCTTCTGAGCAGTCTCAGATGCCCGCTGGACGAGGACACTCTGGGACTTGATCTGGTTGATCTGTTCCGTCGAGTATGTGTAGAGTTGGTCCTTGAGCTCCTTGGACAGGACAAGGGCGCGCTGGTATTGATACTTGGGTCGCTCAGACGTAGGCGACTCGACGGGGCTGCCAGTCGTCGAGTGAATCTTATGAACGGCAGTCTCGAAGTAGTCTACAAAGGGAGCGAATCGCTGATATACTAGCTTTAGTTTCCTGGTCGCGACAATGTCCAAAGATGGATAACATACCTGATCAATGCCTTGGACGACGTTATAGGCAGGAGACTTGACCTTCTCGTCGAGGGTCTTGTTGGCTACATTATACGCGTGGTCGCTCTTCCCTTTGATATCTTTAACGATCTCTTCCGTAGGTGTCTTGAACGGATAGGGGTAGCGCGACTCGACCGCGTCCAAACCCTTGTTCGCCAACGAGTCTGCGCGAACAATCAAGGGCGCGAGATGCTTTTGAATGGGTTCGGCGTACCCAAGAGCCGCCCCAGCAAGGCCCTTTGCCTGTGCGTATGGCGAGCGGGTGTACGCGTTGGTGGAAAGCGTCGAGTCGACCGCGTCGATTGAGTACGCCACGAGCGGTATCGACGCGACCCTATTGAGAATGGTGAGCTCGGGGGTATTTTGCGACTGCGTTTCTGTCGCCATTGTTGAAGAAGTTCAGGATGGTGGAAGAACAAGGACAAAAAGCAAACAAACGTCTGGAAGATAAGATGGGCCTCGAGGATGCAATTTATAGTTGCAGCCACTGAATTGAGGTCGCCTCGCATGTGATTCTTTGCGATATGGTTTTTGGCGTCTAAACCCTATTACAGCATGTGAATCAAAACGTAATTGTTTCCTCGGGTTTCTTTCGGAAGGAGTTTCGCACGGGTGCTCTACCGTCGCCGCGTGGCGAGCAAGCAATTGCACTCGGCAGGCATTCTTGCTTTAATTTCTCTCTCTTTCTACCGAAACAACTTGGAACAACAGAACATACCGGACGAATTTGTCGTTATTTCACGAGCATTGCATGCACTGAGGTATCCGGATTTGTATCACTAACAACATGACCGCGAGGGGTGCGACATTCCCCAGGTCGAGCCTGCTCGTTCTGGGCTCAAACGGAGTATACTCGCTCCTCCCTTCTACCCTAATATCCCAAATCGAGGCGCTTCTCGACGCACATCGGATTGAAGATGCAGTCGATATGGCGGACAAACACCGTCAGAAAGTCCAAGCACAGCTAACGGTGAGCGACGACGAGGTACGTATTGTCGTAATTTCACGCGACACTCGTGCATTTCTCTGCTTCGCTTTTTCGTCATATGATGTGATGAATCACTCTCATACTCTTTCGGTTCCCTTCTGTAGGCTGACGAGCTCCGCTATGTCTATCAACGCATAGGATTCCAATGCTTGACCGAAACCCTCTTCGATGACGCAGGTCGACATTTGTTTGACGGGGAACTCGACCCCCGTGCTCTCATCAGTTATTACCCTGAACTATACGGCTCTCTATACAAAGAGGATGACGCCGTTGAGCTATTTTCTGGCGTCGCCGAGCGAATGCCCCCAGAAGGCTCAATTGAGGAGATAAGTGAGTCGCCCGCACAATCATTACATACCCCCACCTCCGACGACGCGCCCACTCTCATGTATCTCTATCCTGCCTTTCCGTTTCATTCTTCCATCGACCTCCACTCGTTGACGTCTTCTCACGCCCGCTATGCTTTTCGGGACTGATTACAGTTGCGGCCAATCTAGTCAGGAATTATTCTCCTCATCTGGCTCCTAGTACTCGATTGGCCTCTCCCACTGTGGAGCTCCGTGGAATACTGAAGCTCGCTGCTTCGGACATGCTGAAAGCGTTTCTCCGGAAATGGAGAAGAAAACGGAGAATGGACGACCCCGGAGGTTCGCCAGAGACCAAGTCGATATTGGAGGTGATTTTCTCTCTTTCGCAGTCATATGTTTCTTCTTGGCTTATATTGAGTAAGATTGTAGAGACGGTACTTGTCAAACTCCATGTTGACGCGGAAGAGAAAGAAGAAATCTACAAACTTGTCAACGAACCCAACGAGATCAACGTTGAAGAAATAGAACCAGAACTCATTGAATCCCACTACATCAATGCTCTATGTCAGCTGTACCGACAACGCGGAGAAGACTCGAAGTTACTTGAGACTTGGTCTCGGTGAGTCTCGATGCTGAACATTCCTTGATTGTCAATGTAGCTTACACCCATCAGTCTCGTAACTGGGGAATTGACGGATAGCGAGGTTCAGGACCCGCTATCGAGTATGTTCGCCTTCCTTGGAGACAAGCGAGATCGGCACCTTGTCTACCATTGGGGCGTCTGGTTAACACAGTATGATCCCGAGCGTGCCCTGAAGGTATCTTGAATCTCCCATCTCAAGTGGCCATTTTTGAAAAGCTAAAATATATGAAGCTTCTCACTACCTTCAGCTCAAGACGCGGGACGAAACAGGAGGACGATTTGGCATTACTTAAGCAACTTCAGGAGGCCAACCCTTCCGTTGGCGTTCAATTCCTTGAGTTCCTCGTTCTACAGAAGCGAAGTAACGTATGTACTCTACGTCTCAATGTATCAAGCCACAAACAAGACTTATGATGCCTTCGTAGAACGCCAACCTACATCAGCAATTGGCCGATATGTACACCGACCAGCTCGTCTCGTGTTTGTCTGATGAGTCAATATCGAAGCTCTGGCGTGCAAAAAGTACGATTCGTGTTTTGCTCAATTTCGGCCGACGACACTGATTAACATACCTCTACAGCTTCATCCTACACCTCGAGTCGATCCGAAGTTCCCTTCCTCTCATACTTCGCATCGACAACACCCGACTCGGACTCGAAGCGAATACGTCTGAAAGCGATTCTGTTCCTACAAGGTTCTGACTCGTACGATCCTGAATCGGTACGACAGCGATTGGCAGAGCACGAGAAAATGCTCGCACTGGAGTTAGCTATCGTAGAGGGCAAGGTACTACTATCCTCAACGACCTTCCCACTATACATACGACTAACCTTTGAAACCCCGAAATTATTAGTGTCTTCAAGACCGCTCTGCCCTTTCCCACCTAGTCCACTTCCTCCACGACTCCGCTTCAGCCGAAGCATACTGTGCACTTGGTGGCGAAGTCGTTCCAGTCAAAACGGCTCAAAACCTCGGTGAAAGGTTTGGGTTGCAACCTTGGTCTGCGTTGTTCTTGCCTCCGGGTGCTGCTGGGAAAGCTAAAGCTGGGTCAGCGCCGGTGGTTGTGAAGAGGGAGAGGAGTTTGAATGAGGATAGAAAGAAGGAGTTGACGAGGATTTTGTTGGAGGTTTATATGAGTGGAGGGTAAGTTATGCATCCAGTCTGTTTAGTGATGGGAAATCACTGACATTGCATAGGGAGGCAATGGCGGATAGAACTGCCAAGCTTCTCAGCGCGCAAGCCATCAACCTTGACGTTACCGATGCAAGTCATGACCCAACTACCTGTAGCATCATGCTGATATAGTGACCTTCTCTAGGTCATCTCACTCATACCACCCGAATGGCCCCTCAAAGTCCTCTCCAACTTCCTCGAACGTTCCTTCCGACGAACCCTGCACGCCAAACACGAAGGCCAAATCATCAAAGCCATAGCTCAAAGCGAAAACCTAGCAGTAGCAGAAAAGACATGGCTCGTCATCCGTGAACAAGGCGCCATTATCGAAGAACCCGTTGACGATGACGACGACGTTGGTGGTGGGAGCTTGGACGAGAAAGGTGAGAAGCCGGAGGGACTGGGGTTGGAGTTGGATGAGAAGGCGGCGATTGTGAGGGAGGTGGCAGGTGATGAGGTGCACGGGGCTGTTGGTGAAGGGAAGACAAGAGAGGTTGAGTCTCCGCCTGTTGAGGATGTGCTGGTATGAGAACTCAGATTTCTTTTACTTGTCTGGATCTTTGTCCGGATAGAATCCAGTATCTGCTACATAAGTATTATAATCATATTCGGGTCGAAAACGGGGAACTCAAACTTACGCTGGTTACATTCTTTGTTAGTGATGTGAAAAATATCTCTGCTAGTATATCGGTTAGTACACGCGCCTGTCATTGCTTCATGGTGGTCGCGCGAAAGCTGGGTTCGACTCCCAGGCAGAGAGAAACCTTTTGTTGAATAGTTGCTAAAATAACAATTTTCCACTGTAGCAGCACCAATTGTAGATGCTTTCGGCCGTACTTACAGTTTCAGCGGTGGAAATGGCATACCTCGAGGCGCGTTGCATTGGGCTTCAACGTTGGCCGTGTGGTACGCGATCACGTGCGGCATCGCGCTTGCATGCAGCATTACATTTCACCCCGCTTTTCTCTTATACTCGCGTACGTCGCTATCGCTTCTAACTTGGTATGCATGTTTAGTTTGAAATGTAGCGCGTCACGATGGGGATGAAATCAGGTTGTAAAGACTCAGATCGGAAGTGAGCGAAAGCAGAGATCTTCAATGTTCATAGGGTCGTGCTGTAAGCTAGACGGATACTTTCACACCTCACGAGACATAGTCATTGTCAGATCGAGGACTTATTCGAGGACTATGCGAGGGCCACTGAGTGTTTCCGACGGCGATGCGACTCGGAGAGTCACCTGTGACAGCATCGTGGGTCAGTCTGTGGCCTTGTATGCATGACCAGAGTCCTGTGGATTCCCTCCAGTATCCCTCCAGCAAGTTTCTTCATCAATTTGTGATTGCGGTAGTCGGAGTACTTTCGATGCCATCAGGCCTAAGCAGGTGGGGATAAAATAGCGCGAGTGACTTACGTAGGTGCATCTTCATCAAGATATACTTATTCGCTCATTCGAATGCGATCAACATCTCTGCTAGTATATCGGTTAGTACACGCGCCTGTCATTCAGTTAAGACGGACGCGCGAAAGCTGGGTTCGACTCCCAGGCAGAGAGTTTTACTTTTTCAAAATCTTTTTTGTGGAGTCGTTTGAAGTTGCTGTCATAGAACTTGTACAAAAGTATTGAAAATATCTTTGACAAGTATTACTGGGCAGAGAAAACAATGGTGCAGGATGATGCAGGATATACATTTACATGATTGATCCATGCCATCATGGTCGGTGCACCCTCAACGTCTCTGCTAGTATATCGGTTAGTACACGCGCCTGTCATTGCTTTTAGAGCGGACGCGCGAAAGCTGGGTTCGACTCCCAGGCAGAGAGTTTCTTTTTGTCAGTTATTTACAGCACTCCCTTCCGTTGATGCGAGCTCACAAGTGAGCGCTCTCGTGGGTACTACTTCAAAACTCCACCATGGAATACCGCAAAGTGCAAAATGGTACGCAATTGTGTAGCCGTCTGCGAGATCATTGAGCCAAAAAGATATGCCAGGACCGTGGATTGAACACGGGACCTCCAGAATAATCGTGAACAAGTTCTTCAGTCTGTTGCTCTCCCAGCTGAGCTATCCCGGCCTCGTAAGCTCTATCTCCCACACATGTGTATCCTCTCTGCACCATCCAGTAAGGTCTGCGGAGGAGACTAGGTCGACGTGAGGGATGTTCGGAAGATGCGCCGCGATACAAATGCCGCGTCTACACTGTCGTCCGAGGCTCGAGGAAAACCTGTTACCTGTATGTCTACGTCTGCCAGTGGGTGACAAGTCTGCGCAGTGCGGTGTATGTATCAAGTTACCGCAATCCTTCGATGAATTAGAGTCTGACTCGGAGACTGATGTACACGGGTGAGTCACTGCCGGCCTGCTTTGTGTTGACGCGTCGCAAAGCCATAGAAGATAGTTAGAAGTCTTCAAATTTCAACGGGCCCATATGGAAGTACAGTACGTACGTAGCGTAAACCGAAGTCTCTCTCGATTCGGTCCCTATTTCCGAAATGCCAGTGACTGCGATTGTCGCGCGCCCGCTGCCGTCACATACATCACCTTTCACGACACTGCGCATTCCGATGATGACCATATGAACAAAGGGACATTTACCCCTTGTCAAATACGACCTATCGGAGGATACCAGCTCGCGAGTCAAGGCGCGTACTCGAATTTCGGAATCCCAGTACAGACGTTGTCTGTACGAAGATTGATGTAAGTGTTCAGGGTCAGGGTGATCTGTATAAAAAGCATGTCGGTCAGTAAGCAATGATGATCAACGCCCTCTCACGAAAGCATACCCAGGCTGGACTTCTTTATACCCACACTCAGCTTCTTTTAACTCCCCCTCGACGGCGATCTGCTGGTACCCTCTTACTAACTAAGACTTCATCGCTATTCGTCTGGAAATGTCGCCAGAGCATACGAATGACAACACGAGTACTAATCATGTTGAGGACGATAGTACAAGGACGCGAACAGACCGCAAATTGGACTCGGAGGAGAACGGCTCAAGGATCTCCAGTGAAGTGGTGAGCATAGTCGCGATTGTGATAGTGTAGCTTCGTTTTACAGCATTGTTATGATGTCAGGATGTTGAGTCGAGCACCATCGACACGAATTCCGAGTCAGATATTGAAGTAGAACGTGCCGAAGAAGAAATAAGATCTGGTGAGCTATCGCTCGCACCCACCAGTAGTACAGCAAACATCATATTAACAGACGCGATTCTAATCCCAGGTCTGAGAAACTTCACGGGCTTTGGGCACATCACAGTGACTACGGTGACGGTCGTAACAGAAGACTAGATTGTTTGAGTTGTTGCTCTAGTGATGAATGTGTGGGGGTATCAGGTGGCTTTTTCTTGTTGACTGAGATGGACAGTGCTGGACCGAACACTTGCTTTGAATCGCCATATACCACTCAACACGGCGAACATATATTGTAACAAATCGCATGGTACACTCTACAAATACACTCTTACGACTACAGATGGGTGATCAAAAGAACGACGTTACGTTTCTGAACGCTACTGGAGTCAAGGACGAGCACCATCTCCCAAAATGACCCTAGCCCTACCGTGCGTCTGCCTTTGCTCTCAAGCCCCACCAATCTGTATTCTTTGGATTATTCGCAACAGCATCCCATCCTTCATCACTTCCTCTGAACGCCAAGGTCAGCTTGGCAGTCCTTTGTGCATATGTCTTCGCGTTCTCTTCGTCTCCCAAAGCACAATAAGCCTTCACCAATCGCTGGAGATATACCGGCCAAACATTGTCATCAATTGCATTTTCCTCATAGTCAAACAGTGCTGTATAATCTTGTCATCGGGCATGGTAGGATCCTGCAACTATTTGCGCAACTCTGCATCACCACGGACTCGTTCCATCTTAGCGGCATTCTGTAGTAAACCGCGGACGGTATCCGAACGTTTCCGTTCCTCTGCGGTGGGAAGGGAGCATGAGGGACATGTACACGTGAAGCCGTACTTCGACCGAAGATCCTTTTGACGTTCTGCGCGACTGTCCAAGATATGGACATAAGGGATAAACAACTCCGTGCCGCGTGCGATTGGGCGAATGGCGCGAGCTTCGACACTGAACGACTGAAGGTCAAAGCGGTGAGTGACATTGGGGCAGCAGCTGCAAGTATCATACAATCAGCAAGGGCTTTACTGGGATATTATGGTATACATACCTGTGATTGATGCGAGACAATTCAAGGCAAACCCCACCAACCATTCCTGAAAAACCCGGTAACGCTCCTAACGGGATAGCATTCGTGTTGATAATGCCCAATAGGGAAGGACGACTGGATTGTGAGTCTGCGAGGGAGAAGAATTTCTCTTTGCTCCATGGAGGTAGCTTGTCGATTGCCATCTGAACCACATTCTGACCCTCGGCAGGGATAGCCATTAGCATAACGAACGCTGGCCTCTCGCGTATGTTAGGTCACCGACAGCGATATCCTCTGTGGCGAACATGCCAAGGCCAGCGATGGGTGAGGGCCTAATCTCGTACACATTGCGAGGAGGCGAAATGAGCCTGCTGGGAAAGCCGGGACGCGAATACATCGCGTCCTTTTGCTTGTCCCATAGGATGCAAATAGAGTAGGGTTCAGGGGGAAATCGTTCATTGGGCATGGGAATAGAGGCAATCCAGAGATTCATCTGTGCATCTCTAGACCCAGGAATGCGTTGTGTGTCTGGAAGAATGGCGGGAGGAGGAGGAGGATCGAAAGTATACGAGGGTATCTTGACGATTGGGACGGTTGTGGCTGCCTGTGGCGCACGCTTTATCTCAGCGTTTTTCTTCGGCTTGTCCAGCAAGAACCCGCGCTTGAAGTTCATCTCGAATCACCAGGCTGAACGAGCAGGTATGCAATTCTGTTTGACTTGAAGGAAGGAAGAGTTTAGTCTCCCAACGGCACACGGGACAGAGATTTGGTTCCTCGTAAGTAGAAGAATTACGCGTCCACGTCTTTAATCTCTGTTGTTTGCGGCAGTGGCCGACACGAAGCACGTGGCTATAGACCAGGAAGTCCGTGCTGCGACGATCTTCTTGAGTATCGTTTGTAGAGACAACAATTGCCACCCAGAGCGTATATTAGATCCTTAAAGCTGATCAGATGCACATACCTACGCCATGTCTTGAATACATGAAGATACTTGACTTAGACCACATTAATATTTTAGCAAACGTCGAGTCCGCATGCTGCTGGCTGGTAGTATGATGTGATGCAACCGAGGACGGGGGGCCTGTAAATTTACGCGTAGGCTTACGCGCAGAGTCTTGAGGGACGCGCAGAGACGCGGATAGACGCTCCGCGTCTGCTCTTACGCGTAGAGACGCGGCAGGGCGCGTCGATAGTTGCACGTGCTTGCACCGACGCGTCGATGGGGCGGGCATGATGTGTTGGATGCGTCGACGACAACGCGTAAGTTGAGCGCTTCCCTTCACTAATGCCGACAGTTCACAGTACTTTATTGAGTGCGTGCACATTTTCCCGTGGGGCAAGTGACGGAAAGTGCATCAATGTCA
>MU275410.1:5689-33917 GCA_022160315.1 Panus rudis PR-1116 ss-1 | reverse complement strand
CCGGAGCACTCGGCTTCCTTGCTTCTAGCCTTCTTCATGAACTCCGCTCGTAACCAGTATCTTTTCGGAGGGGCCTATCGTTTTGAAAACAGCTGTAATTTCCATCACAATGACTTGCCGCCAACTTGAACATGCTCAAAACATTGCTGGAGAGTGAGGAGTCTGGTTGAAGTTGTCATCCCTGTAACTGATCCTGAGGTATGAAAATTGAACTAGGTCTACTCTGCCGCTTGACTCTGCCGCTAGTAGGAGACGACAAATGTCTGGAATTCTGCCGGGTTTTGCAAGACCATATCTTAGTGCAAATACACTTCCCCTGTTCCAAGTATTCTCCCATTGGCCGCACGTCTACTGAAGTAGTATTCTGCTGACTACTGACATCCATAACTAGCCTAACCGGTGACTGGTACATCGTCTGAATGAACCGTACGCAGGCTAAAGTCGGCAGCTTCAAAGCTTCATAGGCGAGTAAACCAGATTGCGAGAACGTCAACTTGGTAAGTAACGGGCCCATCTGTAGTGGTATCAGGTGGACTATGCTGCGCGAGCCTCTCCAAGTCAAGCCGACTACGATGGCACTTTTATCAGCACACGCCATTGCTCACTGCTGCGATGCACTGGGTAGCTTTAAGTTCCCGTCATGACTGTCTAAACCACGTGGTGACGGAAAATCACCTTCGGCCAACGGCTCAAGCTTGCTGGTTGCCTTTGCTCTACCAAGCGAACGACTGACATGGACGAGGACTGTCCAAGACTAGTGTGGAGCTGAACCGTAACAGGCATTTACGCATACGTCTTATCCCATCCCCAATGTACGGTATTGGGAGAAGATCATATCTGACAACGTACTTACAAAGGTGAGTATTACGGACTTGTGAGCATGTATGTGTCATGACAATGTTTTCCGCCAGTGACTTCTTTTCTTACTGTAGAGTACTCATACGTAGTGGTCATACTCACGAAGGTGATCAAAGAGGTGTTGGCCACGCGAATAATGGAGAAGAAAACCACAGTAAACCAAAGAAACGGATTGGCATTTTGCGATTCGTAAGGCATGTAATGCTGAGCTCATGCACGAATCTCACTTCATGACCTCTCGATGCGAGCAGGGTATGCGAGCTCATTTGCCTCTAGGTTTTATGCAGTCAGCAAAACAAAGACGCAATGTATTCACTGGTGAAGTGAGAAATGTTCACGATACGCCTCACCACCACAAGCAACTGTGACGTTGAGACAATCTCACTACCTACATTATATGTTGTAGATTGCGAAAACTCAGAATCGGAAGGAGTACAGGTAAGCATATACTTTGGATAGGTCTTAACTAACGTGGCTCGCTGCCTATCTGCCCCTCGTTTCTACCAATAAGGGAAGCGGTCATAGTCGACCGCCGCAATAGGGCGGAATTGATCTATCCTTTGACTGGGTCAAAGATGTCAAAAGTCAATTTGACTTTGACCAGTGTCTCAACGCCGAGTGGCATTAGTATGAATTCATCCTCGGGTCAACTGTGAAGGTCACAGCCACGATTGCAAGAACAACGAAAAGTACAACGGTTTGGTCAATGTCGCGCGTTACCTGTGGCCGAAGCGCGACTTGACCTAGGACATCGATCGCGTCGCGATACCGTGACGTTTTGCCGTGCATATGTTTGACACCTTTGGCCTTTGACTCGGCCGTTTCCTTATAATAATCGCAACAGCGCGACTCCACTCACTCTCTTTCTTCCAACCCATCCCTCACAAGGCGTACTCACTTCACGACAACACATACCCTTTTTCTTTTTGGTTTGTCTAGAATGCCTTCTAAACGCCAGAATCAGCCTTCGGGATCTACAACAAACAACTCGTCTTCATCTTCAAGAAGTTCCCCCGACTTTGCTGCACAACCGTCGCCACACGATCTGCCCTCGCTCATCCCGCAACCCCATCCTTTGGATCCTTCTCGTTCACGACCTTCCGCCTCAGCCACGCCGTCCTCACCTTCCCACACTCCCAACGTTCCCGAAGACATCGATCCCTCCTTGCTGCAAGTAGAGCCACCTTTCCCCCATGCCGACGACCCGTTCGCGGTTGAACTTCCGCGATCGTTGCACCATGTCGCAACCCCGGAATTTGCCCTGGCATTTCTCGACCGACCCGTCCAAGACGCGAACTATGTACCTCGACCATTGAATTGCTTCATGCTATTTCGTGCACAGCGATGTACAGAACTCCAAAAGTCGCCAGGCGTCAACCAGTCGGTCCCTTTGGGGGATGAATGGAATTGGCTGAAGGAGAACCACAAGAGTGTTGTTGAGTATTACCAACGACTTGCGAACATGTTGAAGGAGTGGCACAAGAAGAAGTACCCGGAGTACAAGTTCAAGCCCAAGACACAGGCACAGAAGGCTGCGATGCAGGCCCAAAACGACCATGAGGACGATGACGAAAGTCAAGACGACGAGGAGGCCAAAGTGCAGGAAACCGCGGTGGCCAACACTTTCACTCGGAGTTCCAGGAAACGCAAGCGCGCCGATAACGATACCGACGGTTCCGTGGAACCTGAAGCAGGGCCGTCGAGTCGTACATACCGGGCGCGACGTGATTATTTGGAAGCGCAAAGAGGTCCCATGTTGGGCGAACCACAATTTTTTGATGACCCTCAGGCTGCGACCCAAACGGGGTGGTCATCTGGGCCCATTCGCCCGGCCGCTGGTTTTGGCACCCCGGGGGAACCGTTGATTCCTGGATACGAGGAGTACTTTCGTTTTCAAGAGCCTGAGAGCTCTTATCGCGTAGCAGGGCCCAGTGGGCACAGTCGCATCCACCAGGTCGCTCACAACGTTGAGTACTCGGAAGCTTCGAGATGGGCAAACGCTACAGCTGGAGGGTATCGATACCCGATGGGGCGACAACCATTCATGCCCCCAACTCATCCCCCTCCCCCTCCTCGCCGACCATATCCCCACGAGCTTTACATCCCGCAAAGTCAAGGACCAATGCCATCGGCAACCTCTTGGCCGCGAGGTCACTACGGCGCGCACGCGACGTTTAACTTTCATGGTGCCACACAGTCCATGATGAACGAGTGGCCAACCGCGTCGAGCAGGGCGTACCACCCGGAGCTCGAAGCTGGATATGCGATTCCACTCTCCGGCGCTGCTCAGATTCCTCGACAATCTGCGGCATCGGAATCTCCTCGGCGTCGACGTCGTCGTCCCATACCGGCGGCGGTGGTGGCGCCACCCCCTCCAGTTGTGTCCGAAGCCGACATCTCACAGTTTCTGTCGGATAGTGTACCTAGGGTAGGGTCGGTCCCACAGCCTGCTGGTGACCAGTATGATTTCATGCCCCCGACCCCTTCTTTCGACCCATGGCATGACGTTCCAAGTCCTTCCAGTCTGGCGCCACTGTTTCCTCCTAGTGGTATTCCAGAATCCACAGAGGCGTACAATGCTGACCTCCTTGGAGTCAGAAATGATCCACCGGTGGAGGCTAGTCCGCCCAATCAAACTCAACACAACCAATCTGAGCGTCAGGCATTGGGCTCATCGCCATCTCTCGTACCATTGGTTTCCGAGACTGCAGGTAACTTGGAGTCTAGTCACCAACAGTCGGATACTGCAGACCCTGCCAGTGCTCAGGCCTCCTATGGGCCGATCAATCCGACCGAAGATATTACTGCTTTCATAGATGGCATTTTCGGACACTCTGCCGAGGGAGATTCCGCTTTGGAAGATCTGGAGAATTTATTCAGCGAATTCCTCAATGAGCAGCCACCCATTGCGGGGACCGAAGAGCAGGAGAAGGCGGCAGAGGCAACGGAGAACGACTCTGAGGATGTCCTCGCAGACGTCACAAACAATCAGTTCGGTCTCTCGTTTACCTGGTAGTACGCAGCATGTCACGGGGAAAAAGAATTCGATCTGGCGTAGCTTGCCTCGGTACGTCCTTTGGTGTTCTCACAATTTTTACATGTCATCTAACTCAGAATTTTCTGGAATTACAGGGTTCACGGTGCGGCGAGGATGTTCAAGGTGATCCATTATATTGAAACGATCGTATATTCGACCATTCACTACATTTTTGGTAAGTTGCAATGTTTTCCAAGTTGGGTTTCCTGCGTTGACACGAGTCATGTAGCACACTATCGGACTTTGCACATTACTATCGGACTGTGACTTTGATATTTATGTATATTTAATGATGTTTCCTTTTACTAAGAAGTACACTGTCGCCATTCTTGCTTTCGTAGTTTCTTGTTCACCACTAGTTACTGTTATTCTGACCCAGTCGCACTTTCCTCCTACCATATTTTTTCTCCCTTATCTTCTTTGTTCACGGTGCCCCCAATGCCACTGTTAATATGATAAATCTCACGACTCGGTGAACTTCACAATCCTGCTTCAGGTTCCACGGAACCGTCGGTATCGTCATGGGCGCGCTTGCATTTCCTGGAGCTCCGGGTAGAAGCTTTGGCCTTCGCGGTTTCCTGCACTTTGGCCTCGTCTTCGTCTTCATTTTCATCCTCGTCCTTGTTTTGGGCCTGCTGTTCCATCACAGTTTTTTGTGCCTGTGTCTTGGGCTTGAATTTGTACTCCGGGTACTTCTTCTTGTGCCACTCTTTCAACACGTTCACAAGTCGTTGGTAGTACTTATAAACGCTCTTGTGGTTCTCCTTCAGCCAATTCCATTCATCCCGCAAACGGAATGACTGGTTGACGCCTGGCGACCTTTGGATTTCTGTACATCGCTGTGCACGAAATAGCATGAAGCAATTCAATGGTCGAGGTACATAGTTCGAGTCTTGGACGGGTCGGTCGAGAAATGCCAGGGCAAATTCCGGGGTTGCGACATGGTGCAACGATCGCGGAAGTTCAACCGCGAACGGGTCGTCGGCATGGGGGAAAGGTGGCTCTACTTGCAGTAAGGAGGGATCGATGTCTTCGAATACTTTAGGAGTGTGGGAAGGCGCCGCTGAGGCGGAGGGTTGTGAATGACAAGGATCCAGAGCATGGGGATGCGAAGTGAGGGCTCAGGGCAGTTCCGTGGAGACGGTTGCTCAGAATGGTCGGGGGAACTTCTTAGAGATGAAGACGAGTCCTTTGTTGTAGAGCCCGAAGGCTGATTCTGGCGTTTCTACTGGATATGAACTCTCTTCATGGTTCCATTCAGGGTCCTCAAACGTCCCCGACTCAGAGGGTTGGAATTGTTCGCCCTCACTCGTTGTGTCAGTTTTGACAGACAATGCATGATCTTTGCGAGAAGAGTCAGACACTAACGCACAGTGACAGCAGAGGCGGACTCACTGGGAATGACTGGAGAAGCTCCGTCGCTCTGCTTGCAAGCAGAGGGCGACATTACGGGACTATCGTTGCTTATTGGCAGAGCGGTATTAGAGTAATTCGTAGAAGAGAGACTACGATCACAATGATGGAAGCTCAAACTTGGAGCATCTCCATCTCTTTGAGAGTGGCAAAGGAAGCACCGAGCGTGATGGTTTCCGGCCATCTTACTATGCTTTCTGAGAGTAATTTTGTCAACCATGATATGGTGGAAACGCTGGGAAGACGCACCTACGATACTTTGATAGGAGGGAGAATTAGTGCTGGTCTCTGAAAGCGCATACGAGGATCTCTTATATAGTGGAAAAGGACAATGGAGCCACTAAGAATAATGAACGAGCCACGTACAAAGGGGGTGGCTAGAGATCAGAACGATCGGAATGAGAGGCAACAACTGGTCACGGTGGCGGCGATTGTGGATCAAAAAAGCACGAAGGTGGCATGCACAGCTAAATGACATGGAATGCAGGAAGGCGTTGGGTAGAATAGAAGGGCTTTCTAAGAAAACGTTTCCGTCATAATGTAGACGTGGACGTACTTCTCGCAGGGTTGCTTGAATGCTCATCACACATTTCAGAAACAAGAACTTACCTTGTCCCAGAAGAGTCAAGATTCGTGCTTCACGGGTGGCACGCTGAACGCATTGCACCACCTCTGCAACTCTAAACTCAGGAGATTGGGGAACATCCTATTTCATTCATTCTCCTACATCAAAGTGACACGCTGACCTATTCCAGACCCTCCAACATCGGGAGGAACAGGTAACTCTCCACTGCGGTCATCCACAAAGGCGCGGTATCTAGAACACAGAAAGTTTGAGAATACAAGAACGAAGCTTGTGAAAGAGGGAACGTACATTCTTTGCAACCTTGCAAGTTCATCGGGGGGAACAGACGGGCGAGTAGTTTTCAGGACTTTCCGAATATGATGTTCATGGATCTCATGCTATATGGGCATCGTATAGTCAGCTTCCATCGCCATAATGATTGACACAACGAAATGCGATTTGATCATACCTTTACGGGTGGATTTGACTCCTTCGCTTTATCGACTGCTGCCATTGATAAAGGATCCATATTCGACTTCCTGCTTGCATTTGCGATCATACGTCGAAGCTACCACGCAAATGTCAGCCTCTCAAAGCCACTCAACGAGACAGAACGATAAATTATCACCTGTCTTTGAAGCTCGTCCTCCTCCGCCTTCGTCATCACCCGACCCTTCTCTTTGACGGTATCTGCACCTTCGGAAAGAATCGCAAACTTCACCGGTCCAATCTCCTCCTCTGGTCTCCGTTTCGAGGTCGAATTGGAGCTTGGCGAGTTCTTCGCAGCTTCAATTGTCTCATGTACCACCTCCAAATGGGCATTGTACAAGAGAGCCTGTAAATCTGCTCCGGTGAATCCTTCCGTGTCACGTGCGATCACAGCGAGGTCGACTGTTGGAGAAAGAGTGATTTTGCGGGAGATCGCTTCCAGGATCTGAATGTAATGGTACTTCAGCAACCGTAAGTGACCAAGAAGTGATTATGCTCGTTACCTCTTTGCGGTCTTCTATGCTGGGCATATCGCATAATAACGACTTGTCCAGACGACCCGGCCGCAGAAGGGCAGAATCGATCAAGTCAGGTCGACTGCAATCCACGATGTCAACTTCCGAAACTTCAGGGCGGATGATAAATTTACCTCGTAGCAGCAAGCACGTAAACACCATCCAACCCTTCCACACCATCCAACTGTGTAAGCAATTGATTGACAACCCTGTCAGTAACACCCGTGCTATCGTGTCCTCTGTGATTTTGCAGCGTCAACCTCAAGCTCAACGCGGTAAGGAAGATGCAAAGGCCCTACCGTTTGGGCGCAATCGAATCAAACTCGTCAAAGAACAACACGCAAGGCTTAGCCGCACTCGCGCGGTCGAACAGTTCCCTCACCTTATATCACATTGACTTGTCAGTCATAAGGAGGGAGAAATATAAGGAAGCAGGACTCACAGATTGCTCACTAGCACCGATGTACTTATTCAGAATCTCAGGGCCCTTCACAGTGATAAAGTTCAACCCGCATTCTTTCGCGACTGCTGATGCTATAAGAGTTTTGCCGCATCCTGGATAGCCGTATAACAATAGACTATACGCATACAATCAGTCAGATTTCGAGATTCAGGTGTCACGTGACTTGAAGATGAGAAGGGAATGGACATACCCTTGTCGAAGACGTAACGGCGATTGGGCGAAAATCGGCGCATACTTCGTAGGCCACTCCAAGGTCTCCCTTATGACGCGTTTCGTTTCTCTCAGTCCTACCAAACAGTATCGAAAACCAAAACGATACAGCACAAAAGGAGAATATGGACGTACCGCCGATATCAGCCCACGAGACATCCGACTTATGCAACTGCACATCCCGCAGCGAGAGGGGAACGAACCCTTTATGCGCTTCTGTAAAGTCTTCAGGTAACAATCTGGGCTGTATACAACGCCAACATTTCGTTTGTGCTCGACTCAATATGAGGAATGCAAAAACGCACCTGATACTCCTCATCATCGTCATAATTCGCAGCTCTCACAGCAGCCTGCGCCACAGCTCGTCCGACAAGATCCTTGAGGTCAGTTGCGAGGTACCCTTCCGTTTCCATCGCAAGGGCAGTATAATTCAGTGGGTTATGCGGATCTTCAGATAAATCTGAAGTCGTAAAATGATTCGCAACCAAATTCGCTAGGATCTAGGTTTAATGCACACCATATGTTAGTATCCCACTTCGACCTTCACAGTCGCTTTTGTCTTTTGGTCATTCTTAAAATAACGTACCTCCTTCCTAGCATCTTTACCCGGAGCCTTCACCCCAACGACCTCACTGAACATATGCGTTTTCATCAAATTCGGGTGTAAACTCGCTTTCGAATCTGCCGTCGCTATGAACACGACTCCCATCGAATCAGGTTGAGATGGTCGGACTGTCGAACCGAAGTAGTGAATGAAGAGTTCGGCTATGTGGCGTGTGCGGAATGAGTCTGTGTGCTTCCAAGAGAATGGATATGTGGCGATTAGAACGGGAGTTGAGTGTTGTAATGGAAGGTGCAAGATAAACTCACCTCATCCTCGGCACCCATAAGCTTGTCCATTGAGTCAAAACAGATCACAGACGGTCGATGCCATACGGCTTTTTCCAACCAGTAGGTCATCATAGCTTTCAGCTTCGGTATGGGCGCTGCGACGTATTGCGATAGGTCTACTTGGATTATATCTGTTGAATTCCACGAATTTAGTACTTTTGCGCTTGATATTTGTTAGCGAGGGATTGGAGGTATGAATGGCATGGAAATGAATGAGACTAGCTTGAAGGATAGACGGAAGCTTACACGAAAACGTCAAATGACTCTCCTGCAGATGCCGCGCAACAGCATTCATAATCGCAGTCTTGCCAGACCCAGGTCGGCCCGTAATCAACAGTCCCGGAACTGCACAAACCAGCTTAAGTAACTGACCACTTCTCTGCAAACGGGCAGGTAGAAGGAATACCTCCTCGTCCCCTCAACGGCCTTCCCAACTGTACCGTATACGTCTCTACGACAAAGTCGATGCATTCTTGGACTATGTGGTCCACACCTGCGAGTTTTGGTATGCTTGAACTCGGGACCGGTCTGGATTGGTGGATACTTCATCAAGCGCAGATGGACAGGAAAGTCGCGTGCACTCACGTTTTGGGTATATTAGGTTCTTCGTAGGATATTCTATGCTTTGAAGGGTTCCTGTCTTTCATGATTATCCTGCAACGAGTTACAAGTCAAAAAATCAGAATCCAGAGTCTATGAGTTAGAGAAATAGACAAAGGATAAGTTACCTGACATTATCCCAGTCCTCAACGCCTCCCGCAGTCCCATAGAACACAACTCCACCAGCATCAACAGGTATATGAGGTGACCAGGTAACCAAGATCTCATTCTTCACCTTCTCTTCTCCGACAGTCGTACCGTTCGTCTTAGCTTTTGCTTTCGCATCAGGGTCTGTAGGGTTCAATACCCTCGGCCCCTGTGGCTCCTGCTGAAGGCTACCACCACCACTCGGCTGAGAAGGATCAACAGGAGGACCTAACCTCCACACTTGCGCCTCCCAACATCTCCCTCGCTCATTCGCATTCACATCCTCCTCTTCCTCATTCTCACCTCCTTTCCCTGGTCTTAGCATATCACCAAACTCGGGCACACTCATCTTCGCCATTATCCTTACATCCCTCTTATTCACAAACGCAATAGCACTTACCCTCCCATCGTCAAACGCTTGACACGCAGGAGATATTAGAGGGAAGAACCGAGCAGGAAGTGTTCTGAAGACAAGCGGTTGGGTTGGATGTTCACTTGCGTCGGATGAGGTGATGGTGGTGGCAGAGACGGGTTTTACGATAGGCTTGGACGAGGTGGAGGAGGTACCGTTGGTGAGGGGTGCGTTTCGAGTTTTGGGAGCAATGCTGACTTCTGTGCTTGTTGTTAGGAGTAGTGCTTTGCCCTTATTCGAGGGTTCGAGCGAGACTTGGAGACGTGTTCTCAGTATCATATGGGTACGATGGCACATATAAGAGTGACATACCAACTTTGAGCCTGACTCGCGTCCGACCCAGAACCCATACGTCAATTTCTTGGTTTATAGCTGCTACGCGGACTTGGGAAAGGAGAGTAGACTCTACATGAGACGCGTGAAGTTCCTGTGAGAAGTACCATCAATGACAAAGTTGCATAATTTTCCTGAATAGACGTACGATGATTTCCCAGTCGTCCGGAGTAAGAGGTTCAGTAGCGACCGAATTTGCGTACCCAAGGTCATGCAACAACCCAATTTCGACCTACCCTCATCCGTTCCCAACCATCAGCACACAGCCTCATAGAAGCAGTAGGCAAAAGTGACGCACCACATCCCCCTCAGCGAAAGCAAGCCCACCAGCAAACTGGGGGTCAATCTCCACCGTTTCCAAACCCTTGTCACCGCCATTCCCATTCGCAGAACTGAAGTGCGCCAGAGAAGACGCAGAAGCCATCCCTGTCCATCCTACGTATGCTTCGCCTTGGATTGTCCCAGGCCCATCTTTGGAAGTACTCCCTGAACGAGACGATGTCTTTCGAGGGGTGACGAGGGTAAGGTGAACTGCTAGGCCTTGAGGACGCTAGGGTATTCGAAGCATTAGAGGTGCTTTGTGAGTTTTATTGCAGAAACGAAGAATGGTACAGTCTGGAGTTACTTACGACGCCGCGTTCGAGAAGAGGTCCATATATCGATATGGGCAAGTTGACAAGAGAGGACCGGAGAGAAACGAAGTGGATTCGAGCTCGTCTCGGCATTGTCTCTGCTCTCTGTCTCTCTCGTTCCCTCTACCTCTCGCTCTATTGCTTGAGAGCTATTCTGTCGTCAGAAAGCTTCTGACCTTCAAGAAAACCGTTAACCAAGAAAATGGATACGTCCGCCTAAAGTCCCTGCAGCCACGACGCGTGAACCGAGTGTCGGGTGACGCGCTTCGGGACGTGGGGCATGTGATTCGCGACAAAAATCATGTGCAAAAAGACGCGTCGGCGGATTTGGAAGGTGAGTAGGATGGTGTACACCTCTCTCTCTTTCTCTCCTTTTCCCTCTTTCTCTCCTTTTCCCTCTTTCTCTCTTCCTGAATCTCACATACGAACGCTGGCACGAGCGGAGAATTCTCATTCTCTCAGACTACTGACGTATCTGAAGCCCACACACGCAATGTCATGTACCTCGAATCTTGACGCAAGTCACGCATCTCTGATGGCATCCAACTCTCACTGCAGGGACGTCACGACGGATCCCTCTGGCTGAGGCTGGCGGTCTCACGTCAATCCGGCGTGGTCTTTTATGAATCCCGAGACTTCATATATCATTTATATTCTTCAACACCTTGCAGGGGTATCACAACCTACATACACAAGGCCTAAATACCCACCACAGGCCACAGTCAACAAATGGTATCGAGCTTTGAAATCGACTACGATGCTCAATGCTCTGTTTTTTGTTGACCGCTTGGAAGGCTGTTGCAATCACTCATGTGGGAACCTTCATATTCTTGTCCCTGGAGAAGCTCATGCTCGGTCGTCGAGACCCAACCTATCCCTGCCTTCCACCAGGCACTCATCATAGATGTACCCCCACGGTAACCTCTGTTCCTATCGATTAGGAATTGACCGTACAAGCCTTTTCGAACTCTATCTTCCCGTTGAGAAGACTATTATTGCAAATAGAGTTTGCTCGAACAGTAACAAGCGGACCTCGGAGTTCGGGAACTCGGAGTACGTGCCCTCTTGTGAGTATGTAGTACTGAACGTATATGAACGAAGCTCGTTTCGAGTTCATAGGAGTTTTCATATAAATCTTCTTCAAGTTCGACTCTAGTAACCTACGAAGGGCTGTTACACGAACATCAACGAAGAAAGCATCCAACAATTGCGCAGGTACCTCAAGTGAGATACACACAGTGTTCCGTCGGAGTTCGGGCCAGACCAAATCAAGAACCCAGTGGCAGATGGCCGAGCTATGGTTCAAGCCTGGCCGGTCCCCGACGTCAGGAGGTTCAGTTTGATAATCTTCCCTCGGAAGGTGAGACACCTTCTAAATGTGTATCTGGAACTCTTGGCCCTGAACCACACCGCGGACGTCACGTCGAAACTGGATTAGAGCATACTCCAGTGCAGCAGCATCAGGTTGGACATTCGTACGTTTATAGCTTATACAAGAGACAGAGCTGTATGGTAAGTCTCTAGGGCTCAACACTGCACTGCCTCGTCTCTTTCAAGTCGATCGTGCGATATGACATACGCGCGTAAGTTGCGCGTGAGGAATGTACATTAATTCATAACAGGGGTATGTCGTACAACAGTCTCATATCCTCGCACGACACCCACAAACCATCTTCAAGCTCCACCTCCGTGGTACCAGCAAACACAGCAGGACATTCAAACGGCACTGTCTCCTTTCCCGGGCCAGCCTCGGTCGAATTATGAGCTTCCTCCACTCCATCATCTCGCTTCCGATTACTACCCGCAGCAGGGGAATTCGGCAACGCGGCGGTCTGGTCGTAGAACCACCATGGCTCGCTCTGGTAGTCGCCCTGGTGTCTCTGCATGAACTCCTTGTACTTCCCCGATGGATCTCCGTATGCAGCAGCAACAGAGGCGACGTGTGGCATCAGGTCAGATACAGCCTCAGGTTCGTCTGCCAAATCCAGACTCATGGCGTAGTCTAGGGCAGTCTGTATCGTCGCGCCATATCTGGATTCTGTATCCCATAGATTCTCCCCCAACTGGTCGGCGATTTTCGCATTCGTCTGCACGGAAGGAAAATAGAACACACGCTCAGTACGGCCAAGGTTGCAATGGACGACGGCTTACAATCATTGCCTCTAGGTTGAAGGCGCGTTCCCGAATAGGCCTTGTAACCCGCAATAGTGGTTGATAGTCGTTCTGCGCACGACGGCTCACAGTACGATCAGGCCTCGCCCTCACAGCCTCAAACGGTTGTTCACCGTTTTGCGCAATCTGGTCCTGGAATTGATTCTCGAAATATGTGCGTATAGTCGAGAGTGCCCCTTCGTTGTCTCCGAGGTACATCTGAAGCGCCGCAACTTGATTCACGTAGGACGTCAGGTAGTTACTGTGATGAGATGGAAGATATCAGTCGTATGGATTACATCAATGTCCAGAGTGAACCGGCACTTACTTCGGTTTACCAGCAAGCTCTTTCCCAATATCAGATGTCTGCAACCACGATAGATATTCCTTTGCCCAAGTTGACATCGCTTGCTCTCGTTCAGCCGTCCAATCGGGACTCTTCGTCGCCTTCATCACCATCAACGCATTCACGACTTTCACCATTCCCCTCATATCCCGCGGACCAGTGAACGTTCCTTTCTGTTCTCCATCCTTCAAGTTCCCCGACCCACGAACCAACTGCGCAAAGTTCATGTTGGAATTCATTGCGGTAGCAGGGGACAGGAAGTAAGTGTCGATGAAGTTCGCGACGTTCTGAGAGTTGTTTGGAGACTCGAATAGCGCGTAGGAAAGAGCGTTGTATAGCACGGATTGGGACATCTTGTTCGCGTAGTCTGGCCCGACAAGGAGGTCGACATCCGGATTCTTTATTCCATCGCGAAGTACATAGGGGCAGTAGGTTCCTGCTTCAGCTCTCGAACCGGTCGCGGCCGATTCAAGCTGCATAGTCTGAGATGGATCAACCGAGGATTGCGGCTGTACTGGAATACCAGGCTTCACCGTAGATCCATCAACAACCGACAGCGGAAGTCCACTGAGGTCTCGCTTGGCAGACTTCAAGTTGTCAATGTTCAACCGCTTTACCCCTTGCGAGTGGGAACGATGATGACGATGCGCGACTCGGACATTGTGCCTTCCACGAGGGAGAAACTTGGATGGAGGCGTGAGATATCGTTTCTCTATGTTTGAATCATGGCCATCGGTTCCGTCGTCGCCACCAACGCTATCAGGGTACCCGGAATCGGGATAGTCGATGGTGTCATTCTGGCCGCACAAGTTAGGATCTGGCCAATGACTACTCCCAATCAGCACATAAACCAGCTACAACTGTCGTAAACTTGAATAGCACCCACTACGGAGCCCAACTCAGAAAATCATGGATATCACCACTCGGTGGCTTGACAATCTCTTTCGTGATAGCTGCCAGTGTATCCGAGTCTACAGTCAGCCTTTATTGACAAATCAACTTCACTAAAGATTGAAAGAAATGTACACCAAGGACCGTCTTGCGCAGTGCTAGCTGCTTTACTCGCGATGGCTTGTTGTGCTTGAGATGTATCACTGGCACCGGGAGACTCGGAGCCAACTACTCTCAGGCTGGCAGCCCGCATAACATGATCGACGTTGACCCAATCGTTCGGGTCGGCTTTGAATTATGCAGGTCAGTGGACGGTATCTACCGAACAATTTATTAAAGCTAAATTCAAGTTGACGTACCTGCTAGACCACTAGCAGCCGTTGCCACTGCAAGGATAGTGAGGATAGGCAACGCGCTGGGAGACATGCCAGTGTCGTAAGATATAGCAAGATATGGAGAATGAAAGAGAAAAGTGGAAGAGTACGAAAATGTGGTTGGGACTTATATTCTCAGAAATTGAGGCTGGCTCATAAGGCTACGACAGGCTGGTAAGTCACGTCCGAGGAGGCCTCAACCTGCGTACGCGTCATTAGTATTCAAACCAACATGCCTCAATGCGCGCAGTGGGATAGGTCATAGGGTGGTTGGCGGACATAATGACATAGAAGGGAGGCCAAACACTGCTCGGTGCTGGTACTGAGTAGGACGTTTGATAGCCTCGAGGCATCTTCCGGCGCCCTTCCCCCGTGAGCACCTGTGCAGCGTGAGCTCTCAAACCAAACCAAGCTTGCATTCGAATAAATAAACAGCATTGATCAGCAGCACTGAACTCGTTCGTGATGCATCAAGGGTATGATCTGGTATGATGCCTTGGCTCTTGTTCTGAAGTACTAGAAGTAGGACGGTCCTCGTGAATCCTGAGTCCTGAGGCCTGAGATTCGATGAGTGATGTTTGATGTTTGATGTTCGAATGATATCAAGCATGTCTCAACAGCAGTTCCCAAGGGCTAAAACTGAATAAGTGTACGTACAACCTTGTATCGCGATTCAAGACCCACACGATCTCATGGCATGAAGGCAAACAGCGAAGATGTCTGATGAAGCCGCCACAGAGACGAAGGGTACGACTCTTCGAATTCGGAGAACGCAACACATGTAACGTAACGCAAGCACAACTATGACAGAACTTCTCAGAACTTCGAACTGCCTGGAAATCCAATAACCAATACACAAATGCAATAACCAATACCTAATATACGTGCGTACCTGGATGTACTTATCTGTTCGCCTGGATGTAATTGGCTGTTCGCATCAAACCCGAATGATAGACAGAGACATACGTCCAAGTTTCGAACGTCGCTGTCCTACGGTGTACGCATATCTGCCACCTGGTGCCACATACGTAGTGCTATGATACAGACGTCGGAAGGTACGAGACGTCGCCCGTTGGAAGGGGCAAGACATGCATGTCAATCATGCACTCGTTAGCGGCTAGCTCGGGTTTGATGGACTTTAGCTTACAGTATGAGAGGGGAGGGGGACGTGCGTGAGTAATAAGTACAAACCGAGCTCGCAACAGAGAGAATCTGGACGAGAGTATCACCATAGAAAACAGGGTACCGAGAGACGAGAAGTTCCTACAAGAACGTCACCAATGATGGATGTTCAAAAAGTTCATGAAAAGGCCGTAAGCGAGAGGATCTAGTACGATTCGAGACCCTCAGCGCAGAAGTTTAAACGTTTTGACCCCCGGTAGTCGTGGCCAGGTATAGCTGTATGCATTTGGGGGGAGCGGGAGGGCGTCGGCGAGCCATGGACGCGTGAATGAGAGCCAAGGGCGATGGTGGGCGTAGAGGAGGCCGCCACATTGAACGACACAGGGGGGACGTGGTGTCCGGAGGGTACGGCCGGGAAACTTCCATAACGGGGCAGTAAGCGGGCCGAGGAGAAGGTGCGCGGGGCCGGAGAGAAGGAGCAGCGGCCGGGGAGAAGCGATACGGGGCCGGAGAGAAGCAGGGATTGGGCCGAGAAGTTGCCTAATATGGTGCGTGAGACGGCGTGGGCATTTGCTGTGTCGCGGTGTTACGAGGGAGTCTTTGGCTGGCGAGGGATTGTACATTTTGCGTTGTCGCCGCCGTGTCGAGCGACCCCGAGCGACTGCTTGCCCGCCGTGTGGAACGACGCCGAGCGCATCAGGCTGGATGCACCGCGCAGGGCCGACGCCGTGGGGCCTGACAGGAAACCGCAGCGGTAGCCAGAAAAACCTCGACGGGGGCGATCACATCCTCGAACAGGATCACTCCCACCCCCATCACCCATCTCTCCAGGCCACCTCCTTCCCCTCCCCGCAGAAACACGGCTCTCTCTCTGCCTCCTTCCGTGCTGTCTTCCACCGCCAGCCACCGCGTGCACCATCCAACAACTCGTTACGCTCGGCGTACTCAAACACCTCGTCCTTCAACTCCCCCGCAGACCTCCAGCTTCAACCGGACAGACTCTCGGCCGTACACCCCTACGCCGCCATGGTCGCTGCTCCCTTACCCGTCGTCTCGAGCCGCGATGCCACGGAGGAGGAGGAGGAGTGCCCCGTGTGCCTCGAGCCATTGAGCTTCAGCTTCAGACTGCCCGGCGAGAAACCACATATTGTCCCAGAGTGCGGGCATGCGCTTCATGAGGTGAGTCGGTTTCCCCTTTGCATCTGGATAGAATAGCGCGACTTGGCTTCTCGATCGGGTTCGCTGGGATGGTATTGCCAGTGCTGGGCAACTTGCTATTGCTAGTGCACCACAACCAGGTTCTAATCTCTGTCCCGTGACGCTTTCTGCACCCATCTGCGCACACAACGAACACCATCCGTCGGCGGTCGGTCGGCCCTTCGCCGCTGGCCGCCGCTGCGCCGAGACAGAGCGCGACGTTGGCCCGCCGTCGGTGTGCATCGCTGCCCGAATCCCGGCGGCGGGACGGGGCGCACCGCCCCGGACGTCACAACTCGCCTCTGCTTGATCGACGTGATGGCGCCCGCCTTCTCTGGCTTCCTCCATGTCATCGAACCCACACATAGCACGGAAGAAATAATTCGTAAAATAACTCGCGTAGATCCTCGTCGTGTAGCCCGCACGTGCATATTCTGAATACTGAACGCATTTTCACTAGGCATGCTTCACAGCCGTATATGGCCCTCCGCCGAATGCGCGCGGCGGGAGCAGCGGCGTCCTCCGCAAGTCGAACCTCGGTGTCTGCGGTGTCTGCAGACGACAGATGAAAGTCGGCGACGGCGACGGCGGCAAATCCAACAGTAAGTACAATGAACCATCTATATACCGCGTTTACTTATGCCGCGTTTGTAACTTAGAACTTGCGGCGCTCACTGGGATGGGCGAGAAAAACGACGCGTTATTCCCGGGACGCGAGACACCCTCCACCATTCGCTCACACGCGCGCCCGGGCGTCGGCGGCGCAGGGGGACACAACGCCGGTCCCCCCGCCGCGCGTCCGTACGACCCGAATGAGGACGACCCAATCGACACACACTCCAACCACGCCGGGTCCATCAAATCCGGACACTCGAACGAACAAGGACATTATATCGTGGCACCTTCTATCCAAGTACGGTCTGAATTTTCGAGTATCACGAGGTCGAATGAGCAGAGTCAGCCGTTGACTTGTATTGTGGTCGTCGAGTTACCTGCGAAGAGGGTTAACGCGCATGTCCCTGGTGCTACTATGCCTATGCAGGATGAGTATGTTGGAGGGAGGAGCGGGATGGTTAGTCCTGTTTCGGGGTATGCGAGTCCGAGTCCACGACCGGAGTTTGCGTCGATGAGTGGTGCGGGGAGACATCAGCATCAGCATATGCCGTCGGAGCAGAGTGGACATACGATCCCGAGGAGCAGGTTGTCGCCTCAACCTCAGGAACATCATTCTCACCAACACCCACACCAGCATCCACACCAACACTCGCAGTATACATCCCCACCACCCTCTCATGCACCCTCTGTTCATTCCCTCGCTCACACTTCACCACATAACTCCCACAATTACCAACACCAACATGAAGAAGAGGAAGACGAAAATTCACCGTTCAGCGCTATCACCGAGGACCTCCGAAACCGCATTATCGACTGGAAAGGTCACCCTCTATCTGGTTTGGGTCCGTTACAGCTGTACGACTTGCTCTCGGTGCGACGAGACGCGCTCGTCAGAGAGTTTTACGTCTATCTGTTCAAAGAGGCGATTATATGCGTTGTTGAAGAGAGGAAACGTGGGTTGGGAAGACTCCTTGCTGGTTCAGGGGATTCAGGCAGCATCAACGGACCCACGTCTTCATCATCCGGCGGTGGCGGAGGCGGAGGGGGAGGGGGAAGTGGGAACCGGGGAGTCTTGAGGTTGAAAGGACGGATCTATATTCGACATATCAAGCAGGTGACGGATACGAGTGTGAGTGGGGAGATGAGTTTGACGATTGATATGGAGGATGAGAGGTTGGATTCGTTTATTTTGATATTTAGGGAGAGGGGCAGTTTGGAGACGTGGAAGAGCAAGATTCAGAGTCTTGTCGCTGCGCATCAACATCAGCAGCATTCGTCTGTTGGGTTTGACTCGCATTCGAGTTCGCAGGCTCATCATGGTGGGTATGCACACGGACAAGAAAGGACACCGGATTTGGAGGAGTTTGGAGGGAGTTCGAAGGCGATGAGGATGTTGAGTGGGGGAAGTACGGGTACGACTGTCAGCACGAACGTCGATTCCCTGCTTAACGCATCAAGCACTTCGTCCTCTGGCCGATCCACCATCTCCTCACACACCTCACACAATTCCTATACCTCACCCACTTCCACCGTTAACAACCATAACAATGGTCGACCTGGGTATGGGATGCATCAGAAATTGTCAACGTTGGAAGAGGACGATGAGTTGATGATGGGAAGGTATAACTCCCCTGCACCTATGCCCCTCATCGCCCCACACATGTCCAGCGGACCCTCCAACTCCCTCCCACCGCTCCCCCACCCACCCCTCGACCTAATCCTCGTCATCTCAATCCCAGGACCAACCGCAACACCCTCCACCGCCGCCCTCAAACTACGGGTAATCAAAACGAGTTTAGAGTTCATAATAGCGAGTATGGGACCGAAAGATCGGTTGAGTTTGGTTACGTTTGAGGTGGGTGTTGGTGGAAGGGTGAGGAAGACGCCGTTCTTGAGTGTGGGGAGGGGGGAGAGTCGGAAGCGATTGGGAAGGTTTGTGGAGGAGCTTGGGCGACGGCCGGAGGAGATGGGGGAGGATGAGTTCTTGGCGAGGGCGGGACAGGAGGAGAAGACGGATGTGGTTACTGCTGTTAACCATGGTAAGTGGTTTTGGTCATCATACCCCGCATATAGCTGATGTTTTCGTCTCTTTGTAGGCTTGGACGTTGTGCTTCAACGTAAACAGCGGAACCCCATCTCGGGTATGATCCTCGTCAGTGACGCATCCGACTCGACGCGTCGTGCCCAAATGGACCTCGTCCTCGCGCGCGCCGAAGCCGCCAACGTCCCCATCCACTCCTTCGGCTACGGCCGCTCGCACGACCCCGCTTCCCTCTGGCTCATATCCAACCATACCTCGGGCACATACACGTTCGTGAAAGATTGGTACGACCTCAGGGATTGCCTGGCGGGATGTGTGGGTGGTATGATGAGCATTGGGATCGTGGGGATGAAGATGCACGTGAAGATCGTGGATGGGCAGAGGTTCAGGGTGAGGAAAGTCTCTGGTGGTCCTAGTGCGATTTTGGCGAGTGATGGGAGGGATGTGGATGTTGATGTTGGAGAGGTTAGGTATGGAGAGAGGAAGGAGATGCTCGTTGAGCTCGAGCTTGATAATACGGATGCTTCTCCTGCTTCTCGACTACCTGGTTCATCCTCTAACAACAATAACGGTCGATCGTTGAACGCCACAGACCAATTCAACGCTCGGATGGGTCTGGACGCGCTTTCGATCACGGACGTTCCGGGGGATTTGGCAGATGGGATGATGGACCGCATGATCGACGAAGTCCCCGTATTCGAAGTAGACGGATCCTTCTACGACCCCGCTTCCCAAAAACACGTTTCCCGACTCGCCCACCCCGTCTTACTCACTGTCACACTCCTCCCTAACACCGGGTCCCGACCTCGCACACCAGCGAACAATAACGTCCAGTCGGATCCTGTGATCGTGAGGAGACGAATGGAGTTATTGGCGAGTGATATGATCACGCGTGCGCTTGTTCTCGTCTCGAGGAAGAATTACGCCCAAGCGCAGAAATTGCTTTCGGAGACTCGGAGGATCCTTCATACCGTTTTGCAGAACGTCACTCCTCCCAATCGCGGTGATGGCATGGGTGGGATGGTGACAAGGAATAGAAAGGATTTGTTGGCGATGTCGGCGGTGAGAGCTATTCAGGCGATCTTGCAGGATATGCAGGTGTTGCTTGAGGCGTTGGAGGATAATGTGGAGATGTTTGCTTTGGATCAGAGGAACTTTGGGGCTCAGCAGGTACGCTGTTTTTATTTCACTCATTCCAATTGCGATGGGTTTGCTGAGAATGATTGTTTGATTTTTGCGTAGGCTATGGTGCTGAGAGACCAGAAGAGTTGGAGTGGACGGAGCGCGATTGAGAGGCTCTTTTGGACGAGCGATAATTCGATTGAACTCGTTACGAGGAGTACTGATTGGGTTGCGCGCGAGTAGAGCAGTCGAAAAAACTAATTGCAGACCTCCCCCGCTTCCGT
The DNA here is from genome assembly GCA_022160315.1 of Panus rudis PR-1116 ss-1. NCBI lineage: Eukaryota > Fungi > Basidiomycota > Agaricomycetes > Polyporales > Panaceae > Panus > Panus rudis. The sequence continues at coordinate 13,209 of MU275410.1, read as the reverse complement.
GCTTCCTTCCGTCCATCGACTCCGAGAAGTCGATCCGCGTCCGTCTAGCGTTCCATTCAGGCTCGACTTGCTTCCCCATTTTCATCCGGCGCTACCCCCATTACTCTGCCTCTTACCTCCACCTTCATCTCCATTACCATTACCAGGCTCAGGCCCAGAGTTCACAACACACTACCGCTCGTTTCCATTTTTCTCATTTCTATTCATTGTGTTCTGTGTCTTTGTCTTGGTCGTGTGAACTCTTTCTTTTCTTCTTTCTCGATCTGCGTAGGTTTACTGTTATGCCAAACGTTACCCCGCTAGACCTTTCCCTCCTTTTTACCCGGTCGTGTTTTTACCCCACCCATTGATCCACTTGTGGTCTTGTTCTTTCTCTTTTCTTTCTTTTTCGTGCCAACTCTATGTTCTGCCCCTGTTGTCCCTACGCTTTCTCGTCCCCTCGTTGTAATCTGTTTCTCCTCCTATTCCGTCTCATCACCTCACTCATCTCTCTTGGTCTCCCTTTCCCTATATTTGATGTATATATTTGACGTGCGTCTTTCCCCCTCTCCCCGCTTTCTTGCGCTATTCGTTCGTATATCGTAATGGGCTATTTGTTTGTTCTTTTCTCAGATCTCTCTATACATACTTATATACAAATTCAGGAACCCTGTTCTTTCTTCTTGTCCTCTCTCTCATCTCGTGCGTGTGTGTTTGTGGGCCCGTGTTCGCAGCTGTGGGTCTCGAGGCCTGCGTTGTCCGAGTCTGTGCCTCCGCTTCCGCCTCCGCCTGTCTCTGTCCATCCGACCTGCGCTGCCTCATCTTCATATTCAGCTTCACTCCTTCCCCACTTATTCTTCCACCGGCAAATCTCCCTTGAACCTACCTAACCTTCCGCACTCCTGTTGCCTGGACGAGCTTTACGAATACCACCAGCCGATCACAAGTCCATCCAGCGACGATGTTGTTTCCTGATCCGCAACATGTCCTCGGCTGTCTCTCACTCCGTTGAAACCCCCTAGGGCCCTCTTCCATAGTATACTCATAAGCCATACCTGAACCCGGGCTCATGCCTCCTCTTATTATCGTCTTTAGTCCTTCCCAGTTGTCTTTGTCCTTGTTTCAGTGTTTTAGTGTTTCTAACGATAATTGGATTCAAAGTGTCACCGTCTGTGAAGTCGGCGACACCTATGTTTATATAGTCTCAGTGCTCTTCAATCACCCTTGTCGTGTTTTATGTTTGCTGTAGCAGACTCATCTTTTGTAGTATATCTAAGGATATTAGACTCGTAGCTTTTTGTTGATACTCGAATTGCGTACTACTTCGTGTTTTCGAGCTAGCCTGAATTTCGGGTTTATACGTATTCAGGTTGAGGCATAACAGAGGACCTCAGGCATCCGAACTATGGTGGTACAGGGAGGGGACATAGGAAACACAACCAAGCAAGGCAGTCAGTTCCACATCTTCAGGCCAATTGAACGTTGTACAGAGCTACTACAAATACATCCCTTCACCGGTACTCTCTGTTAACCTGGTAGTATCCTCCAGGCTCTTCAGACTGGTACTCAGTCTTCTCTGTCGATGCGAATGAATTCAAAGATCTCATTGGGGTAGTACCTAGGCGGTATAATACGGCCGGGTTCATGTTTGAGCGGTTCAACAGCGACCTGGGAAGACCATCACGCAGTTAGCAGGCTTGAAAGGCGACTGTATCTGTGAATATAGTCCTTCCGGAACCATACCTGTTGATATGCTTCGCCCGACATGGGGACAACCCAACCTACGTCCCGGTGCTCTGCCCTGATACTTCGAGGAATAAGACGGAAAGCATCTACAAGGCAGACAGCCTGCCCATCGACTTACGTGTAGATATTCACTCCATGTTGAGGTTGTTCCTGAATGTGCCAATTCTCGGCTTTCTCACTCGGCGCGTCTGTCAAGAAGGCGAACACGAAATCGTCGAGGATACCAGTGGGTGCGCCGCGGACACTCAAGCGGTATTTGTTCTCGTCAACCTTCTTGACCTCCCACTAGCGGAACGCTCCTAGTCAGCACTGCTAGAACACCTGAGCATAAGGGAGTACCTACTCGAGGAGCAAGGACTCCCTCCGGCAGAGTGATAACTTTCTTGGGAAGAAGAGATTTGTCTTCCCTCTCATCGCGGCCGACGGAAGGTTTGCCTTCGCGTTGGTTCTGAATGATGTAGATGCCGTCCTCGAGGGTCATTTTGGATGTTGATGGCTAGAATATGCAAGAAGGCGACTGCGGTGAATGTTCTGTGCTGAGGGAAGCTAAGTCAAGTCACCTCTCTCTTATAACAATTGGACATCATGCCCTGGTGTTAGTCACATTACCACCGGGGTGAATCTGCGCGGTCTAATTTTACTCTGAGTACCGATGACATCGTCATAAAGCCATATCTTCCATTCCAGCACCCATTCAGAAATCAGTAAGTGCCGCAATATTGACAGGAATTCCGTCCACGAGAACAGCTCGTTTTGCCAAGCAATGGCCAAACCTGGAATTGAAAGTTCGAGGGGTTAATGAGGGTGCAAACTATGTTCCACGTTTACATATTTGCATTCCATCTGCCTCACAAAGAAGCGAATACAGTTCGGCAGATTGGACCAATTGGCGAGCGTGTCGATCAGGCGGGCCTGAAGAATACAAAATTGAAAAGGGGGACATACCAAGACATACGTACCAGTACGTATGGCGATAATGACACTGCCAGCCATGATAATGCGTCCGTGTAGAACAAATCTGGACCATAAGCAAAATCTTCGAGTTGTTGCTGAACCGGACTCGCATCGTCGTTCAATGTCATACACAGTGAAGTCTTGAGAGAACGCACGTGCCCAGGACACAGAATGAATACTCTTCGCATAACTAGCACGTGTTTCAAAGCCGGGAAGAGCCTCATAGAACTACCAGGGGAAAGGACAGTCAGGATATGCTGTCCTACCTCCAGCGATCACATCTCCTCCATTCGTGAAGTTCCTGATTGTCAACCCATCCTCCGCCTGATCTCGAAAATCGAAGGTCACGGTACGACCCTGTCGAAGCTCCCATAACCAATCGTGCGCTTCGAGTTCGGCGGTGATATCTTCCAACACCATCATCTCTTCATTCCAGCGAGATTCGTGTGGTATGCGATCGTCGTCCCTGGTATTAGGAGCCATCATAGACGTAAACTTGCCCTCCTTCGAACACATATCTTCGAATGCTTTCACCAGGTCCCGAACATGCGCGTAACTTGCATACTGAGTGCAGCACTCGCAGCCGTTGATCCTTAACTCCGTGAACGATGTTGCAGCCTCGCCCATTGAGTCGAGCGCCTTGAACAGCATCGTTAGAGCATTTTTGGCCCAATACCACATGGTTAAGCTGGAATGAAATAAGGATAGGGACTTGAGGTTGCGGAATCTAGGAGACAGGTGTCGCACGATGTCTGATGCGGGAAGCTCAACTTCAACATCCAAGACCTGCTCCTCACCCCCAAATGACTTTACCTCATAGAGAGGGTGCAGCATGCGGGGCAAGTATATGAATGACGATGAAGCGATGCTCAAGAATTCGATTCCGGAGGATGACGTCTTCTCCAATATCTCGGATATAAGACTAGAGCCAGGCGTGGTAGGCCCGTCATACTGCATCTCCGTGGTCAGATTACCGACGTGGAACTGTGTGACATTGGGCAAGTGTAAGGGACGGCAGAGATGCTGGATGATGTCAATACAGCTAGCAAACTGCTCATGATGATAGGGTAAGGTTGACCGGATGCTAAGCAAGGGTTTCACTTCCTTGTCCCTCCAGTAACGATCGTAGAGGGATGCGCCATTAGCGTAGAACTGGACGACAGGGTTCCCATGGTAATTCGTGGTCCCGAGTGCTATCCCGGAGAACTGCGACCCGGCATCTACCATGTCAGCTCGTTCGTACAACCGGACGACGGCGGAACTCAGAGTTTCCAGTTCAGTAACACTCGTGGCAGCAGCGTGCAGTTCAATCCTGCAGTTAGATGGCACATACAACCGAGAGATCAGATGAGTTGTAGGGCCGCAGTAATCGCTTATCATGAGTTCGCGCAGCTCAGAAAGCTGGATAGTCGTGGCTCCCAAAGACGCGGCAGAATGATCTGGGGAGTCCGGCAGACTGCTGTCCTTGAATATGTTATTGATGTTCAAAGTAGTGAGCCGTGGTAAGGTCGGTAAAATCTTCAAGATTGGTTGGATTAGGAATAATGAACGTGATTGTGAAGGTCTTTCATGTGTATGGAGAGTGAGGTGGGTCAAAGTGGGGACAAAGAACCGCTCGATCCATCGGAGAGGGAATCTAGCGACGGCGAGGTGTGTCAATGATGAAATGTGACAGTCGGAGAATGGAGGAAAGAGATCTTCATCCGCGGTGTTTTCTGTGAGGTTATAGAGTACCACTCGGCGAAGAACTCCAAGGTCCATCCCCGCAGCGACGTTGCGTACATCATTCATGTATTGTCCTGGTATACGTAGATCAATCGCCTCAACGCGAGATAGAGCTTGCAACGCAAGCTTCATGGAGGTCATGCGCTGTAGGTGGGTCAATTCGAAATAGCTAGGAATGACGAAGCACAGCTTCAAGGATGCCCCTCTCGAGCGTTGCAAAAGCTCTCGTATCCATGTCGGGGACGCAAAATATAGCGTGGTCCAGAGCTTGGGGGTTTCGAGTGCGACTGTTCGCCAATAGTGACAAACATGGGTGATGGTCAACCATCCAGAAGACCGATGGCTTTGAACAGTGTGATAGTCGAAGTTCGTCAGAAGTCTCTGGTATTCTTCCTCGTAAGAGGCCTGCGCAGTCCTGAGAATTTCGATCAGGATGTCCGTATTCAGCTTTGCAACAGGGAGTAGTTCGTTGAATCGTCGGCCCTCGAGCGCAATCATGGTGAGCTCTTGACGAATCACTTCATTACGCTCGCTGCTACTCCTTTGTATCTGACGGAGTTCAGTATCAGATGGACATGGCACTGACATCGTCGCAATTTGGAGTATAGGATTCGGCAAAATTGTATCGGTTACTGTGTGAGTGTCCACCTGAACATACAAGCAAAAAACAACTATGAGTAGTCTTTCGAGTCAAGTAGGCGCGAAGATAACCTACGGTTCGTCCCTTAGTGAACCAGCCGGACTCTAAGGTATGAAGTTTGCCTCGATGGTGGAGTATAAAACCATGCAGCTCAGAGTCAGCTCAGTATGTGTCGGAGATAGCAGATTACTACGCGTACGTCGCTGTCGATGCGGTGCAAGGGCTTAGGGCACTCGAGCTCAAACTTTGTACTTTGACGTGTTCCTCAAGTCGTGCGAATGATACAGTTTGACACGGACATGTACAACGATACGAGTGCCCGAGACCTGCTGGCACTGACTATGTGAGTATTGACTGACAAGTTACAGTGATAATTGTCTCCGCTGTAGATTTTTGTAACATAGATTGATTTGTTGAGAGGGAAAGGATGCGGTAAGTTAGTGTACACCAAAATTGAGGCCCCTCGCAGGAGGGTCCCATTCATGCCTACTATATTAGGAAGTCAGCCGCAGAGGCCAACAGCGGAGTTGTATAGGAATGGTGATGGCATTGATGGCTGTGGCTGAAGGCAACACTGAAGCTGAAATGATTCTCATGCATGTCGGCATAACTGCTACGGTTTGTCCTGTATTAAGCCTTGAATGATACCCTGTCGTTGATGCTCGCATGAGCGAGATAATTGGAGTGCCGAAGCGAGCTCGTAGAATAGTTGTGATGCATAGATCACCGAGCCTTGGACAGGATGACCCAGGGATGAATTGCAATGCGCATAAAATAATGAGAAAACACTAGAAACTCTTCCCCCATAAGCTCCGAGACAATGTGCTCTCCTCCCCGAGCAGTGCGCTCATAAGAATCCAGTTGATTTTTGGTTTTGCGACAATTACAGGAAGACAGTGAGTAAGCGGCAGCTTGGCTTCTGCACGAAGGCTGCAAGGATTTGGCGGCAATCACCGAACGTAAGGCCCCCGCAAGCACCCTCAACTTCGGAGCAGACCTTACACAGAGAACGACTATCTTCTCTGTGATGGTCAGTGGAGGAGACTAGCGGTAAGTGAACTTGTGTGTGGGACCGCTAAGTAACATCCTCCGGCTGATCCCGAAAAACCTGATTAGGCAGGCCAGTGTTGTAGTAAGTACGTTCATGCCGCGATCATCGATGACAGACGACGATGACTAGGCACTCCCAAGTTGAGAACACTGGAAGCACATCCGGTCCAGCTTGCTTGAGTCATAGTATGTACTTGCGCGGCAAAAATTGTTTTACAGCTACGAATGCCTCATTTAAAACTAACAGCTTGTGGTTAACAGCCTCAACCTACCAAGTTGCGTGTGCATCACGGTGATCGTCACTGGCCGCAGTGTCTGGCCCATACAACTGCCAACGGTTATGTCAAGGGCGCGCAGGCCCGAATATGTAGCTACTGATGACACAGTGGCAGACTGGTGTAGCACATCGATAGACGATCGAGTCAAGTGACACTATAAATGCATCACTATCAGAGACTCAGAACGGCCCCGCCCAGCCTGACAGTGAGGTCAGATCAACTTTGTCATGTCGGTCCCCGATTGTCGGCCAACTTATGCCTCCGGCTGCAATGGTGAGTTACGTTCACAGATATTACCTGCTTATGTTGTACTCGGCCAATGCTAACTTCCCAGGTATCCAAGTCTGAACTTCGACCGCGGCTAGTCACAGTATCGTTAACCCTGCAGCGATATGTCAAGCGACAGTAATACTACCGAATTGAACGCGCAATTGAAACCGCAGGCTCCAACATTGAATCCAGAGTTTTATTCTTTGGGAGATGATGAAGCTCAATTCTTCAAGGCTTGGACTGGGATACAGGACAATGAACAGTTGAAAGAACATATCTTCAGGATCCGAGAGAAGGCGTACAAGGTAGGCGTCCTGTTGTGGTTGGCATGCAATATAAACTAATACTATGTTCTCCAGGTCTTCCCTTATCCTTGTATCCGCTGCTTCACCTTCGTGAAGTACGTGCTAGACGTTCCGAGATTGAATTCACTATCATTTGGATGTTAACTACTTGGATTTCTCCACATCGCATCTCAGGTTGCAAATTTCACACTTCCCCGCATACCAAGATCTCCTCCGACATCAGGAAAAACCTGAATGCAGAAATCTAGCAAATCATGCCAAGTCATGAATGGCCATGCACGCAAAACCTGATCTGCATAGCCATTCTTCTCAGCCTGGGCAGTTGCATAGCAGAGACAGGAAGTGGTTAGGGTACACGCAAGGTACATGTTAGTTTCATGGCAGGAATTAGCATGGGATGTACATATAATGTGCATGAGAGCTATGTATTCTGTGCAAGAATCATGTATGGATATACAGTGGCAATCATCAAAAATGGAACACCCCCCAGAAGTGTGTGTTCACAGGGTTAGAGAAGGATTCAGATGGAGTGTTTAGCATAGTTGTGTAGCCTACTATGCATATACTCTATAT
>MU275409.1:9201-39644 GCA_022160315.1 Panus rudis PR-1116 ss-1 | reverse complement strand
TACAGTGTTTGACCGTCACTTGGAATACCACTTTGTAATCCGCCTTTGCTGGATCGAGAGTCGCGTTTTCAACTGTAATAACTTTGCGAGGGCACCGCGTGCGTATATTCTACCTGGCCATGCCCTGGTATCTGTTAGAAATGAGGGTACAGCAAGACAGAACGAAGTGCGCGAGAGGGCCGTGTTTACCCACACCCCCCACCTGAAAAATTGCCTGATACGGAAGTTTTCTATCTTATCACGATAAGATTATCTATTATCTACGTAGGCGTCCGTCGTTAGACCTTATGCCGATCTGCCTCTTGAGGCTCCCTCATGTCCCTCTGGGCTTAGTACAGCCATGGATCACTCAAAAACCTTCCTTGTGCCGGGGGCACTCTATTCTGACTCTTCACTTTCCTCCCCGTCCTCCGAGGAGTCATTGGATTCCTCTTCCTCCTCGATGTCAACACTACTAGTATCATCCTCTCCCGCACCCGTCAATGCATCGTCTACGGCCGCGGGCTTGAAACAGTCAGGAGTGGCAGCTCTGGCAATGGCTTTTGGCTTGGGGGGAAGTGGTCGGATACCTCTACGACGGCACTGTTCGCGATCCTTCTCCCATTGACGAAGTGCCACTGCTCGTTTCGTTGCCCTGAGCTTCTTCTCAGATCGCTTCCATGCCGCACGGTATTTTCTTTGCTGAGCATTGATGAGTCGACGCTCCCTTGCAGCTTCCTTCCTTTCCTCTTTCCCCCTGCGCTCCGCGTCATCCAGATCGGCAGCTTCCCTGAAGCATTCACCTGTCAGGCGTCACCCCACCCTCAGAACCAGTAGCTTATCCCGTCTATTGCTTCCTCGACCCTTCTCCTCCTTCGCGAAGAGCTTCCTGCGCTGTTGCTCCATCACGTCGTTTTGGAGAGCAATAAGCCCTGTCTGCTTATTGGTGAGTTGTTGAGTTTCATTCACTACTTTCTGTGAATCCTGAAGCGCCTCTCGTAGTCGACCGTTTTCTATTCGGACTCGCTCGTAGGCATCCTGCAGCTCAGAGAATGTGTGCGGGGGGCTAGTTCTCTCGTTATCCTGAGGTATGTTTTCCACTGTTTGGATTGTTCGTGCTGAGAGGTTGGGAGGGATTACACGCATTGGAGGGGGTAGAGTGGATTTCGAGGATATCTGCTGGCTGTCCTGTACCACGAAGGCAGCAGGGGTCTGGAGGATTTGTCTTGTTGCACTGTCAAGCTGCGACCTACACTCAGAGGAGAGATTCATTGCAGGATCTCCCACTGGCTGTGTGGTTATGACGCTCGCAGTATGTGAGTGTCCATCTCCAAGTCCCAAAGTAGCCTGCTGCTGCGCTATGTCAAGTAGTGGCATCATGGCCTCCGCAAGTGGCGGTATCGGCACTAGCGCGCCATGTCTTTGCAGCCCCTCGTCACTTTGTGCAAGCATGTTGGGAGTGATGACGCTGGGGTCAATTGGCCAGAGTCCGGTTTTGCGGAAGGCTGATAATATGTTCGATGTTGTGAAGGTGTCACGGTAGGGGCCTGCAATGAGCTCGAGGAAAGAATCCTTGGTGACAGTCCTCCCTGTGTTGGTTTCGTACTCATCTCGCGTGTCTGTGTAGCGCGTCTTGAAGGGCGAGAAGCAGCATACATCAAGCCCCTGTAGGATATGCGTGCTGTGCGGAATATAACCCACCACTTCCACGCGATGTGTTAGTGCATACTGCAAAAGTTGGGAGGTGATATGGCTGCGGTGGCAGTCAACTGCCAATTCACGCCACGCGTCTGGATCCGATGGACGAGTCTTGGCTTCAAACTCCTTGAACCATGCAAACGACAATTCGTCATCGGTGTATCCGGACTCTTGCACGGCAATACTAACAGTATATGTTAGTTCTCTTGGATTTGTTTAAAATATCACAATCTTACCTAGCATTCAAAATGTTGTGTCTTGACCAGCTTTTTAAGAAGTTTTTCGCTTTGAAAATGACGGTAGGTGGCATGGAAGTAGTACCATTCGCACATATGCAAACAACCACAGTAGCCGTCTCTCGGTTCCCCTGGTGGAGCTTCACCTGAGTGCGTTGTCCTGATGGTCCTGCAACCCTCTGCTTCTTCACGAGACCTAACTCCATCGACGTCTCATCCATGCCATGATGATCTTCAGTCTTTATGTGTCGATCCTCTTCGACCTCTGCAAGAACTTCATACCACTCTTGTGTGTTTGCAGGGTTCAATGCTCGACCTCTCTTGTTTTCCATACTGGAGCTCCAGTACCTCTGTATGTCATCATGCCTATGGAAGAATCTGTCAAGCCATCGTTTCCCAACCTTCTGTGGCTCTGTTCCCTCTTGCGCCTTTGCGGCAAGAAGTACGTTCGCGTAGTGGACGATTTCGCGGTTCCTGAGTGGGAGATGACGTCTTGCAGCCTCCTTGATCATATTGACGAGAATAGTCTCTTCATCCGGAGATAGAAGCTGTGTAGCAATGTGGGAGTCTCGAATAGAACGTCCGCCATGCACCCTACGCCAGACCGTGGCTACCGACACATCATGTCGAGCAGAGATAGGAATATATCCAGTCGATCCCGTGGAGTGAGCTGGCGGATGTAGATATTCTGTGGCTGCCTCTAGAACCCGTGAATCCCTCTCCTTTTGCTCCTTTCGTCGTCTATTCTCCTTTGTTATTGGGCGACGGCCCATGAATAAGTTATTGCGCTGTTATAGGTTGCAGTATGTTCCCAGATCGAGTGGTGGAAGTGATTCACGCAGGAGGCGCAGGCTACACGTGACCGCGTGCAGCGCGCGTCGCTACCTTTGCTGCTTGCAATGGGCATTGCACGACGACCACACTTCCGATTCTTGAGTTTCCACTTCCCACCAGACTGGATTGACTAGATGAAGGATAGGACATAATTACAAACACATCGTTCGAACGGATCTCAAGTTTCGGTACAATTATTCATTGGCATTTCAGTATCACTCCTCTATCTAAAGCAAACGACCATATTCCTGGGAGTCAAACGGCACAAATAGAGGGTACTAAAACATCTTGCAATTGGCCAATAGGAGGTGCGAAGAGTCCTGATATTTCGTGCGTAACAGCCCTTCTTACCAAGTGGCGCTCATTTTCCAAGTGACGGTCAAACACTGTAGGCAGTATGGAATCGACTTTGCGAATATTGCTGTTGCGTGATGGGCAGAACTACAGCGGCTATGCAAGGAAAACATACCTCTTATATTTATACCGCGTCCACAATCACCTTAGCATGAGCAGTCAAACTTATCCTTGAGTAAGATTTGAGTTGTAACGGTGACCAAGATCAAGTGACGCGCAGGGAGCACTACTGTCAGCCTCCAGAGTCCACACGATATTTAAACGCTGACTGAACGTGCATTACCGCCACCATCCTTCTTCCCTCTGCTCTGCCTGGTGCAAGCTCACATAGTCAACGCCATTCAGACTCACGTATAGTGTTCAGTCGCTCATAATAACCTGTGAAGAACTTCAATCATGACTCTCATCAATTCCGAATCGATCTCTGACTGTTCAACGGTAAGTTTCCATCTCGAATTTGTTGACGGTACCTCTCACAAAGAAACCAAACTTAGCCCAGCCTCTCTCGCACAACTACGGCATCGGGATACAGCTCCTCATCGACATGTGGTATCTACACGCCGGCGGACATGAGCAGGGTGAACAGCGTCGTCGATGTTGAACTTGATTCAGACGACAATGCTCGTGCCCTAGACGAAGCGAGTACTGATCACACCAGGGTCTCCCTTCCTGACGACTCCGATGAAACATCAAGGCTGAGAAATAGCGTCGCGAATGCTATGAGGAGGGCTAGGGCGATTGCCAAGAATACGTTGAACGTATCGAAGACTCTGCGCAAGGTGTGTATCAATCTCCTTTGAACGTAATGTGTCCACTGACCCATGCTTAGCGTGGAAGTTCTGGAAGTAGCACCCCTGTCAAGACGACGAACGTTGAAGTACAGTCTTCCACTACGCTCTCGGCTGACAACGATGTACGTTTCCTACCACTTTTCCATCGGGTTTGCTCACAAAAGTGTAGGGGACCATCGAAGACGAAGGAAGGACTCCACGTCCACCACGATACCAGCTCAGGGATATACCGCCGATCCGGGTGCAAGACTATTCGCGTTATCCTCAGCTCAACGTTATTGGGTCCTCGGATGCAGAGGTCGAACAACCTATCTCAGGAATGCTGCATCATCCTCCTCTGGATCCAGACGACGCCGCTGCAACATCCACAACGTCTCTCGTCGCTGTCACTGGTTCACCTACGCCTGTTTTTGACGAGTTTCTAGCTTCTTCTACCACAGGTTTCACTTGGTCTTGGTCTGAACATCGGTACCTCCCTCTTCGTATCCTCTTCTTCGTTCCCTGGTGCGCTCTCGTCGGTGCCATGATCGTTCTCTTTCCTCGGCACATCAATCTGGTCACTCCTTCAACGTCTCATCCCTTCTTTGCCACGATCCCTGCACCTGGTCTTCGTCGCTTCGCTCACTGGGGAGAATGTGCAGCACATCACGTCCTCATCTTCTTGGCCCCCTTCGCGTTCCTCCTTCTCTGGAACTTCAAGCTTGGTATAACTATTTTGGCTATTCTCGCGGCGACTGGCTTCCAGCAATGGCGGGAATATATTGAGAAGATCAATAGCGACGAAGTTGAATTTGGACCCCTTGGAGAAGATGATATGGATAGCGTTTACCTGGTCCTTACCGATCGGTACATGGACGAGGACTTCGAGGGTTTCGTGGATGATATCCCGCATCCTGCCACTGGAGAACCTGGCGAAGAAGTGACCGACAGTACTGTTAGTGACGATGAAACTCCAACTGGTTCCGTTTCTGGTTTTGTACCTTCCCCCTCTCTGTAATTCTCCTTGTTGTTCGAACTTTTGTACTGGAACATCGCGATATAATTGGATATATTGGGTCTCATTTGGCCTCTAATATAACCATTGTTTGAAAATTGCTAAAGGCAGCATTTATCAATTCGGCGAGTAGGACTGCATGGCTTAGAAACACATTGCAGCCTGTCAACCAGCGGATTAAAAGAAACAAGTTCACTTGAGACGAAAGCCACCAGCGCTGCGAATTACCGCATTCGGATTCAGGAACGAAGCTGCTGGTAAACAGAGACAAACAACGCCAGCTGCCTATGCGGAGGCGCTCGTGCTTCTGCCAACTCGTCCACCCCCGACGAAATGCGTACATTGGGTTTCCTGTTCCCCTTACTTCTCTTTTTTGGTTTTGCTAGACTCAGCCGGCCAGCTGCTGAAACTTTGGCTTGATGTGCTTAGACTGAGGTGCGGTACATGCGATCGTCACTGATAGGTACAAGGCCGCCATAAGTAATATTGCAATCGACGTGCAGTCGAACATATCGAGATGACTTGAGTGATCCCGCTTGACTCTCATTTTATACTGTACATGGCAATATTGGATCCTGGAACGGGGGAGACGTGAAGGTAAGAGCTCCTAAAGGTAATGTGCACACTTACAAAGTAGCTATCGAAAGCCATCCTGGGTGGATCTCGTCCTTTTGCAGATTAACTCGTCCGAGTGCCCACAGCGGGGTGCTTGTGACTCTGACTTCGACCATTCGATATCGATGGTGTCATTACTAACGTCAGGACATAGGCATGAACGAGGAACGTGAAGCCGGTCATCGTGAGGGTGAAGACGAATATGAAGATGCATAATTTGATGAAGTCATTAGAGCTCAACATCTCTAATGTTGGGGTTTGATCAGCGCAGAAGCTGAGAGGGTAGACTGGTCACATCGGTGAGCATCTCGATCCATATCGCGGTCATCATCGCGATATCGGCCATAACTCACGTAGCGAAACGCAGGATCTACTCCTGCCGTTGCGATGATGAGCTCGATTGCGTGATATAAGTCAGTATAATATACTCGCCTTCCTTCCGGTAGTGTTGACTGGGAGAGGGGAAGTGAGTATATGGTGAACCCTGGCGAATCGTGCATGGCTTTATAAACTAGGATGCTGGAGCCCCCAACGAACAGGGTACACTCGTATGCAGGTTCAACGCGCACAGCCTGATACTAATACATGTACTGCTAGCTCAGGGTTCTCTCAGGCTCGGCGGCAGAAAGGTCTTCTTATCGTTCACATCGCAGGTAAGTGAAGCGTATATCTCAGTCTTGTTCATCGTCTGACTTGTCGCTTTCATCAGCTTCCCCGAATACTGACACTTCGGTCGCAGGAAGTAGGCCTAGGATGAGTTGCAAACTTGTTGCATCTGTCTCTGCTCTATTCGCGGAGTACGGACTTGGAAGTACATTGAACAAACCTCTTGAGCAAAGGTGTCTTCCGAACACGATCTGACCCCCGGACGCAAGCTTTGCAATTACAACCATGTGAGCAACCTCATGTCAGCTCTTAGCCTATCTGGGAAGGTCACACATCCATAGCCTGTCCCTGTCAATCCGCAATCGCAAATCGCAAAGAACCTACATACATATCAGGCGACAATGAAAGCAGCTCGAAGGAATCGATAAGCGCGAGTATGCAAGTACACAAAAAGAAGGTGAACGAGAAACGACATAGTGACTTGTAAGTAAAAGATCAACTCAGAAGCTGGAAGCCCTTCCATTGCCACGACTATTTTATGTCTCCCCAAACCCCACAAGTTTCAGGACTACTGCGTAGGTACTTCAAGCCCGCTCACTTCTCATAACGACCCCTATCGCCGCAACAACCTTGAATGTATTCGGACGGCAATACAACAGTATATGACTGTAAACTAACTTGCTACAACCATACAACCGACAGGTAGTCCGAGATGCGATGATAGCCATTGGACTACTTGTAGGTTGTTATGTTGTAGCAAATTAGTATGACAGACATCAAACCGTCCGTAGCGTCCGTCCCTCATTAGAACTTCTCCGACATTATCAGACAGCGCGAATGCTGAACACATCCCTGTGATCAGTACCTAGGCCTGCTGCTACTCCATTGTAGGACCTTAATTTGGTGAGTGATTGATAACAACAGTTGGTGAAGAAACGTCAAGTGACAAAGGATGTAGCATGAACATAAACGATCACGTTCACGTTCACGCTACATCTCTTGCCCCTTCCAGTCGCCATACGTGCAGCGCAGTATATCGGAACAAGTGAGCATCATGATCTGTCCCAGTGAACGAGGCCGGAGGTCATGACAGAAGGGAGCACGAAGGGGAGGGAATGTAGGACGCAGACAACTGGCACGCCAGCTTATATGCATCTCACTGGGTTTCTCTCGTGCTTTGTCGGCGAAAGCCATTACCGAGGATATGTACGGTACATAGCAGGTACATGGTGTTTGAGACGTCTTGCCCGCAGATCCTCCTGTCGACTCGGAAACTCGGCCTCGGTGTCTCGGTACTCAGATGTGATGCACACCACATAGCAGTTCGGATGGACATACTGATAATGTTATCCAAGGTGTTATCACTGAACACCCCGGGCCAGCATGGCAATATCCGAGGACTTCAGGATTAGCTTCAACAAGTGAGTAGCCAGAATTCGAGCAGACAGTGGAAAGATTATGACACTGACTAGTAAAACCTGAAGTCTCAACCTCAGGATGGCTCTATCCCGGAAATGGAGTACGTAGGCGGTATCAGATATGAACACACCGGCCATTCATCTCAACGAGGCTGGAGGACATTGCGTGGGGATCAGGGGTTCTTGCAATTGTTATCGAAGATCCCCATTTCCCGAGACCCGTTCAACAATGATCCCGCCGGCGCCCCCGGGTTCCGTCACTGAGACTCCCAACTAAAGCTCCCTGGCAACCCATATATGCTGAACCAGGTCAATCAAAATTCTTGTTACCAGATAACAAGAATTCAACGAGTCGGGCTTCTAGGCGAACACCATGGCAGACCATGCTCATGCATGATCTCGCCCTCGCCCTCAGTGAGAGCATACGTGATGCCAGGTTGTTCTCGGCATGCATCTTTCTCTCTCTCGCCCAGGCCCCAAATGCTCGACGCACATAATTGTTTCGATACATGATTCTACTAGTAACCTGATCAAGGGGTCCAAAGTCGACGGACGCACTAAGCCGTTGCGTGTAAATGAGCGTTCGACCTGATTACAGATAACCACGCCGCTCTCTCAAACTCGTACCCAACTCGTACTATCTCCGCAAATCATGTCTAGGCAACTCGGCCAGGTGGAGGCTAAATGAAGTTGCGGAAGCACCGAGTCACGCTCAGATGCCCCCTCGGAGTTGAGCTTGGGGGTTTATACCTGGCTGAGATTGGACAGGCGTTTGGGCAGCTGGGGACTGACCAGCGACAGGAGCAGCGTTCGCCGGGGCAGCATTGGGGTTAGCAGGCGGTGCCTGCGCCTGGGCCGCCTGTCCTTGAGCAGCGGCGAGAGCTGCGTTATTCGCCTCGGTGGAGGATTGAAGGTTCGCGATCTGCGCCTGAATTTCTGCTGCATTCTGCTGGGTACTGAAAGTCGCGAAGTGTCAACGACGAAGGGAGAGCATAAGCAGCTGGATGTACTCTTACCTTACGATCGCTGTCCCGGCTTGCGCAGCTGACGATGCTATTTGAGCCACCCCCGCGAGATTAGCCAGCTTACTAGAACCAGAACTGCCCGTCTCGGGTAAGGGATTCGTGTGCGTCGTAGGAGGAGTTATGTGGTTAACAGGGGCAGGGGAAATGGGTTTAATGGGTTTAGTGGGCGTTCGGAGTGTGGGTACTATACGACGAAGGCCACCAAGCAAGCCACCACCCAGCTTGGGGAAACGCGCCTGAAGATGCGGAACATAGTGCTCCAGAGCGGCAGGATCACGCCTCAAGAGCTCAGCAGCTGCGCGCTTCGAAAGGATTTCTAGTGCCTCGCGCTTGCGATTACGAGCAGTATAGTCCGGGTAAGCAATGCTCCTACGTTGAACGGGCGGAGCTTGCGATTGCGGGTCTGACGGCGGAGGCTGGGATTGCGGGTCTGACGGAGGAGCTTGATATTGTGGATCCGTCGGGGGTTGAGGTTGAGGTTGAGCCTGAGCCGCCTGAGCCTGAGCCTGAGCGAGAGCCTGTTGACTGGCCTCTGTAGATGCGCCGAGCGAGTGAATTTGCGCCCTGTTAAGAGCGGCGTTCTGTTCGGTACTGCGCAGGAAATAGAAGTGAGCAAATGATTATTGATATAGGTGAAAGCGTAATGTTACTCACCTGGAAATCCCGACTCCTGCGTCTACAAAGGATGACGCGAGACTTGTCATGGCTGCTATCTTTTGGAGCTTTGCACCAGGGCCGGTGGAAGGCCCATACATGGGCATCATTCCCATGCTCATTCCCATTAATGAGGGGTTATATATCGATGCCATCCGCGCCTGGAGATGTTGAATATGGGGCTCGAGATAAGCAGATTCGGGTAGGAAATCATCGGCGAGATCGCGTTTATAAGGGGGATAGCCAGCTCCCGACGCATCGTATGGAGAACCGCCGCCTGGCGGAGCCTGGGAATTCTGGCCATATGGGTCAGAACCGCCGGACTGAGGGTCACCACTCGGAGGAGGGCCCTGATCTTGAGGAGGGGGAGCACCTTGCGCTGCAGCGGCAGGGTTGGCTTTATTAGCGGCTTCTTGGGTAGCGGTTTGGACCTCCAGAGAGTTGATCTGTGCTCTGTTGAGGGCTGAACTTTGGGCAGTTCTACCATACATATCATCAATGAGGTTACTTCTGATACAACTGAAGTTTGTTATACGCACGATGCAATGCCCGTTGCCGCGCCCACAACACTACTGACTAAGCTGCTCGCGGCGTACAATGCGTTAGGGTCGGAGAACAGCCCAGGTTTGGGTTCTGGCGGCATCGACGCACCACCGACGCTTGCCGCGTCCGACTGCGGCGGCATATGTGCTACGCTGCTTACGGGTGATGTCGGTGGCGTATGATAGATGCTTGACGTGGGCGACGAAGGACCAACATGAGGAGCTGCGCTTGCGACGACTTGGGGGACCTTGATAGTACTCCCAGGTTTCTTGAACGCATTGAAGGCACTGGTCAGCGTACGCAAACCTGGAGCGCGAGGCTCAATATGTCGTTCACTGTAGTAAGCCGTCGAAAATGAGTATGAGACGCAGGCGAGAATGCCGGCGACTTTCTCACCCAACAGGTAAAGACAACCCGGGCGTTGTTGACGTGGCGAGGACCACCGCGAGAATAAAAAATGAAGCACGCATGATGAACAGAATGGGATACGAAGAGCGTTGATTGAAATAGATTATGTCGGTGAAGGGCAATAACGATAGAGCGTGAACGAATGTGGACGAATTTACAAGGGCTAGAGACAGGGAAGATATGAATCATACCAAATTGACGAGCAACCATGGACACTCACCGACCAGCACCAAAAAGCTGTGTACAAAGAAATTGAAAGGATGCGGTGAGTCCAGGAGGGCTAGAGATCGACAAGTAAGCACGTACCCTCTTTATAGTCGACCCCAAACATCCCCAAGCCCATGCTGATCAAGTCGCAAGGCACGCATTGCGTCCAATCGAGAATCACAGACAAATCTTCAGTTGCGGACGCGTTACCCGAGGAAGTAATGATACGTGAATTGAAACATTTTCCCCCATTGAACGACCAGGTCAATGTGGAAAATATATCGGTCCATGACCTTTCCATCGTTGCGCAGCTCGAGCTTCGTGCCCTACCCCTCGACTCGATGGTAAATGGTACTTCGTCTTCCTCGTGCTGAATATCCGCTTGGAGGGAGGTGTATCCCTCTAGCTGAGATTTCACGGCCCACTTGTTTCAAGGAGTCTACGACAAATAAACGCGTGGGCCATTGTCAGGTCGAACACTGTTTGATGCGTATTGCTTCATGTCCCGTTTTCCGAGATCTGCACTGCACAGGAGAGGGAAAGTATAGCCCAGTCTTATGTCCTCTCGTGACTATTAGCATGCGGTCCGACGATCCTGGTTAATCATGAATGAATGTTCGTTACTGGCTAGTCTACTTCAAAAGTGAGGGCGTTGGCTGGTGCTGAGGGTTCCGTTGTTTTGGGCTGATCGCCGATCACGGCATGTCTTTACATGTAATACTCTTTGTGTAAGCAAGCAAAATGAGACGCGACGCGACGCAACAACGCGTACCGGCTAAGTCAATTCTAAGTGTGCTACTACTTTACTACATCCTTCATAATGACCGAGAGCCAACGGGAGAATGGCTGGTCATCTCACGAAGGCCTGAAAACGCTAAAATCAATACTACAACGTCTAATACCGCAGTGGCCAAATGCCAAATGGTCCCTATGACTGGCAGTTGCAAGTCACGGCCGCTATGCTTGATTGACTTGGGTGTCAGCCAGGTAAAGCACATTGATCCATGATAGAGATAATAGTCTCTACATCTACATAGCATCCTTGAGATGCACGAAGAAATTTAAAATAATATTTGGTGTCGTCATACACTCGGACGTAGTCATTTGTGCTTACTAACGTGAGGCATATGTAATCAGGAACACAATCGGCATTCATCGGCATCCCCTCAAGAGACCCATTGCCATCACCGAGATGACCGAACCCTCAGCACCAGCCAACGCCCTCAGTTTTGGGGCAGACCTTACACGAACTTGTGAGTGTAAGGTCTGTGGAGGAGACTACGTTACTGGCCACATTTTGAAAGAAGCGTGCTCGGGACGCCAGGACATCGCTACTTACCGAATCATCCGTGCTATATTCTCACATTCTTTCTCAGATCCGTCAATTCTGCCCATAACTCGGTGAACGGAGCAGAAAAAATAGGGGTAAAAGTGCGAGTGAGAGCACGGTACCAACACGGTATCACAAGGAATGATGTGGTTGTTGCATTGACACCTAGTCAATATCATGTCGGTGTCGGGACTCAAAAACCCTGAGGTTGAACCTGGTTCAAATTCCCGACCGTCACTTGTAAACCTGCCATGGCGACGTCGAGGAGAACGGAAATCTGCATGTCATGCAAATAATATGATCTGAAAAGTGCCGATGGGCATTAGCTGAGTATATGTCCTGGTAGACTGTAAACGAGGTTTGATAACAGAAAGGCTTTAAGGTGAGTGAACTTGAACGGCTGGACACGAGGGCCAAGACAGGGCCAAGACGAGGGCCACTGAGAGAGAAGAGGCGCTGGTGTGCAAAAGACTTGAAATGGACGAACGATCTCCATAAGAGGCAATGGCTTCCATTCCACAAGCGATGCGTCTCCTCTCAGTTTGCGCGAGATTGCACAACTTGACAAGCACTTCCACCACAAAGCGTCCGTGTTCAACCTTGCTTCAGTCCTTTCATCTTCGCAGTACTGTACCATTTTGAACGGTTCGACAGTCACGCGTCACGCACCCCCCCTGTCGAATGTGCAATTTCGTACATGTCACGCGTCACTGTGGGATGCTGTTGAAAGTGCAATGGGCGCTTGTTGAATAAGGCTTCCTAATATGGCAAGTTTTGGTCGAACTTTGGTCAAATGTCATTCATTGTCACGGTCACGTTACGGCTCTGTCGAAAACAAAATTTCGACAGAGGGTGTCACGCGTCACAAGGCCTGTCGAAACGTTCAAAATGGTACAGTAGTGCATCTCGTACACAATCATATAGCAGTGAGTCTCACACTCAGAAACTCGTCAAGGCAAGTCTGAGACTGAAATAACGGCAAACGGGACAACCGTGACGGGAAACGGGACACGGGCTCATTCGGGTTCGGGTTTCGGGCAGCTTCAAGAATTGGTTGCGAGCGGAGCGAGCACCGGCTATAGGGGGTGGGGTCCCCGAACAAACAAGGACAAATACACGGTTCGCAAACGAGAAATGTTCGAAAACATAGACATTCCTCACTAACTTGATACCACCTCCGCGTAAATTCACATAAAAATATGCATAATTATGCCACCATGTACAATATCATGAATTGAGCTTTTCTTACATATGTCCCACACATTGCACAACTTATGCGACATGCACTGCGCCCGCGGTTTCCTACTGTGCCACTCGACAGCCTCGCGACAGTTGGACACGGTCGTGTGACTGCCACGTTCAACAACGGAACGGTAAGTCAACGACAACGATCCTGGCCATGTCACGTTACTGCCAAAGACAATGTGGCTACCGATGTCCGTTGTCCCCGTTGTTCTGAGTCCCTCTTCAACATCCTCTCTACTGCCACTGACCTGCCAACCTCCCTTCCAATCTGGTCCCCCTGCCCAACCCACTATGCCTCCCATTTCCAGTACATTACAGTACCGCCATGTCCCCGGCAATGAAGAATGCCCCTCAGATTTAGCACAAATATGGTAAGGGGACCGAAGCGAGCCCCCCGTCCAGACGGAAGATGTTACACGTGCAACGAGATTGACGTGAACATGGGTCTCTGTCATCTGGTGTTGAACGTTGATCGATGATCATTGATAGTAATACCTTCTGATACTTATTGCTGCGAGCTTGGAGTCCGAGTGAGGCTCTGTTGACTATAAGTGACTTTCTCGCGGAAAATGCATTTGTTTCAACCGCCGGGCTATTCTCAACTCTCAGGCGCTCGGTTTCTCAGGGTGCCCAGTGTGTTTCCTCAACCACGACACCATTTCAACTTTCTGCCTCATACTATCCTGTTTTATCAGCTTCAACTTCGATATCTTCTTCTCTCATGTGCGAACTCTTCAGCCCCACCGTGTGTGGCTCAACCTGCACTGTCAAGTCCAAGTTCTTGAGAGCGGGCGCTTGTTTTCACGTGGTCTACCGCCAACATCTCAAGTCTCAACTTTCAAGCGCCCGAGGTCTGAGTAGTGTGCTGCGTCATTGTCAGACTACTGTGTCCCCACCTGCACTGACATTCTTTGATGAACGAGGAAACTAAGCAGAGATTTTGCTCATGTAAACCCCTCATTAGAGAGAGTCTCGAGGGGAAGGGAATAGACATAGTGAGCCTTAATGAGGTGAATACTAATGTGGACCACGAGAACCACTTTGTGGGGTCAGGGGAATGATTCAGTCTTTCTCAGCCCAATTAAACTAAGAATAATAAAGCTATTATATTAGCTCGTTGTTTAAGATTCTCTCCTACATTGACCATGAACACGCCTCATAAGGGCAACCATCACAGAGTTGAGAGTTGGGAGTTGAACGTTGAGCGCCACGTGCCCTAATAAGCGCCAATGTCACGCGGCTTGGGGTTGGGTGTTCAACGGCCGTTCAACGGCGTTCCCTGTGGACTTGGGACTTGAGCGAAAACATTTCCCGCAAAGACGGTCACCGTAGTTGACCGTGACGATGCTTAAATCAATCAAACCCACATGCACAAGTCACTACTGTCGCCGACTTCTTGTAAGTAACTGGTTGCCAGTTGTTGGCCTTCAAGTTGTGATCTCGCTGAATTTCCCAAATGTTCTTTTTTCCCCGTCTCCACCGCAGACTTCAGGCTTACTACTCACAAGTACAAATCTCCAAACTCCGTCGTGTCGTGGTGCGAAAGGTATGTACTCTAAACTACTGAAGTCGAATTTGGTACAGCGTATACATATATACTTAGTCTCTTCTCTTAGGAATCCCGACTCCCACTCGGAAGTGCTCGAGTCATCTCGAGGCTCGAGCTAACATCAAACAGAGGCTAACAGCTTCACCTCAGGCAGGCTTGGGATACAAAGCGGCCTATCACATGGGCCGAATGTCTCGGGAAGATGGCGGGGTTACCGCGATAAGAGGCGATACATTGATACATACAGGACTTAGCATCGAGCAACAGAGTAAGCAAAGTGTGCACCGTAGGGCTGGTAGGGGGCTGCGACGCGGAACGTCCTTATCTTCAACTGCTGCGACAAACAAGCCTAGTCTCAGTCGCGAATACTGGACATCCGAACCCAGCCTAAAACCACCACCACCACCACCAGCGCTTCCAACGTATCCTCAGCCGGCGTACCTACGGGCTAGTTCTAGTTCTGCAATGTCGCGCTGACCATGCGTTCATTGGAGGGTACTACCAACGCTTCGTACCCTTGGAAGACGTCGTTTGCCCATGCGGGTTCCCTCCAGACGCGGAGCTCACACCGAAGTCCTTCTCGATTGGCCGCGATACAACCAACACTCACAGGCATACATTCAATACCCAACACCCAATACCCAATACCCAATACGATCCCTCCGCTCCATTCATCCACTATCAATGATCAAAGACAACGTAGGAACTTGACCCTCGCGGCATCATGTGTCTTAGCCACTCGAACATTCATTGTGGCCTCCACGCAAACCGGCGAAAGACGCAATCTTGGAACCAGTAGATGAACAGGCCCGGGTGTAAGTACTCACTCCAAGCAGACGAATTTGACGAAGCATTAATATTACCACTCGGAAGAATGAAGTGCTCAGGTCATCTCGAGGCTCGAGCTTCACTAGTCACTAGTTACGACTGACACCTTGGGATACGAACGCGACCTACACGTTATCACATTGGGACGAATATTAACGTCTCAGGAAGATCATAGCGAAAAGAGGCGACTCGGACGTAAGTACTCAGTACTCGGTAGGAACATCGCACGAGTTCGAACACCCGTCCGAGTCGTCGACTGGTATGTAAGATGTAAGTAAGTAGGGGTATCACCACTCGTAACATACAATCCAGTCTGAGACACTTGCTTATTATTTCAAGTTACGTCGTAGCGCACTCAGACTGAGTCTGCTCCCAAATGTTCAACTCCAACGTTCGTGAAGGCTGCGACGCGGGATGTCCTTATAATATCCTCAACTACTACCTCCAGCTCCCGCGGATGTACGGATCCTTACACCCCAGCGAAGCCATCTCTCCCATCCCATTCCACTTCCACTTCCAATCACCGTAACCGCGAGAATCTGGAACCTGAAATCTACAAGGGATGCGAGGGTCACGGTTGCGCCCAACCATGATTTCCTTCGTTGCTTCGTTGCTTCAATTGGCTGATATACCGGTAGGGCGGCCCTCTGTAGACTTTTTCGATATCGATAAGATGGTGTATGCGTTGGTGGTTGCAGTGTACTGACAGCCTGTAAATCGTAAGTATCGAAAGAGGATATTAACTTTATGGAGATCGGGAAGTGGAGATGCAGCGACGTTTTCGAATAGAACAGGGAGAGGGTTTAACCGTTTTCCTGGCAGTGTGTCGTGGATCACGGGGTGGCTGGGACTGGGACTGGGGACTGGGGCTGGGACTTGGAGTGCAGTAGGGCTGACTGGTTGAGGCTGGGACGTGTACGTGATTCATCCGAAGAGTGGTTTATTGAGTTCTCCGGTACAACTTGCATACCATTGACAGTCATACCTCAGCTTCCGTACTACTATGTAACAGCCTCATCTCGTGAGGGGAGATGACGGCGGATGGAATGTGTACTATACCCTCAGTTTCCTGCTTGACAATCGAATGAATATCACCGCCGTATCTCGTTTCGTTGTAGACTCTACAGTATGCGTCGCGAGAGGTCATGACTTTGAGAGCCCGGGAGCACGGGAGCGTGAAGTATACCGAGATCGTAAGATCTCACATCTCTAATCTAGTCCATTAGTCTATTCAAGTTCCCACCTTTAACAAGTCATAAGTAAACTCGAATACCACCTCCGAGTCGACAATAGCTGCTACTCAAGATAGGGAGGACTTGGCACACACCTCGTTGACGTCGACGTCGAACCCGAGTTACCGGCGGCATTACAACAACGTTACGACCGGCCTAACATTACGACTCATGATCAATTAGGGTTCAGACCACCCGGTCCGAGGGTCTTTAGGACTTCGAGCAGTCGTGAAAGAGCCTAAGCCCTCGCGCGGATCAATTCGAATAAGGACGTACCTTGTCCGCCGAACTTGCTAGTGAAAGGGCGGAGCGGATGTACTACATAGTAGTCGAGGGCCCACAGCCTGCAGGAGTGACAACACGTTTGACAGGTTGCACGGTGCAATTGAAATACGATTAGTAGATGCCGGCGGTAAGTGGTACCAGTCCACTGGAAGGTAGCCGGATATAGGCCTAAGGTTGGGGCTTTAGGCCTTAGGTCTTGCGGAAGCAGATCATTTCGGTCACCGAGGGCGAGGGAGGCTTCCCGAGAGCGAGATGGTTTAGTGTGGTTGGCCGGTAGCCGACACGGCGACTTGATCAAGATTCGGGAGGCAGAGGGGAAGGTAACCGGGTAGAGATGGCGAAGGTGGACGGAGCCTTGTGATTGGGACGTACGTTCGCCTCAGAGTCAATAGAGAACACGTTCAGGAGTAGGTCTTCGAGTATGTGCACTCGGGAATATCCTTCCTCCCGCCGTAAGGATATGGGAGACAGGCAAGCACTGTATCTGCAGGATAGTTGCATGCAGCGGCGGTACTACACCCCACAGCTGCTTGAAAATCCGCATGCATATGCTTCGCCGTATGGCAAATTGACAGGATCCGAGAAACCACACCTTGCGGATTCACGTGGATGCAACGATATCGTTGCAAATGTAGTGCAGAATGCGGGGAGGAGAGCATGGAAGGATGGGTCGGACAGCCTGAGCAGATCTCGAAGGCCAGTGTTGGCACCGTTAGGGGAAGGGCACGTGCAGCCAGTGAATTCGGACGCAGCTGGGACGTAGACGAATGGAGCTGAGGAGTGTGTACAATGACTGGCAGCTGCGCACGAGTCTGCGTTCGTCATGCAGAGGAGGAACAACAGCACCTGCCATAAAAGGCAAGCTCCCGCCATACGGGTTGCATCGCTACTTAAGCAGCCCCCGCCATCTGACCTCCTACCACCGCCGTCCTCGGTCTATATAACTCCCTCACCAGGGAGGGGGCACGTACAAAAGAAACCTGGCGTGGAAGGTACGGCCTTGTCGACTCGTTCTGACGCGACAAGTCGGGCACAGCTATATCTTCAGTTGCTGTGGGACCAAGTATCAGCTGTCGTAGCTTGACCTGTGCGCGGGGGCGCCGAGGGCAGATTAAAGCCACTGCTCGTCACGGTGAGTTTGGTATACTAAAGGCGGAACTCTCTCGTTGAATGCTCACCGCGTTTCGTAGCCCTACTTGGATATCCAACTCACAGTGCCCTTGTCGTTGTGCCAAGCTGTGAAGACTTTCAACAACGTCGTTCTGGCCACTGTGACGTTGTCTAGACACCTAGGGTCTACGGAGGCATTGGTGCACAGGTAACCAAAGCCTTCGTGCTGATCGACGCGTCCTATTGCCCGATCCAGTCCCATATCCACCTTTCGGCAAGTCACCTGCCCCGCTGGTGCTTTTCACGCAATCCTTTCGTACGTTTCTACTTTTATTTCCAAGCAGTAACCTAAACAGCAGTGCATCGCGCAGGTATTACTCCAGTGTATGCCAGTTCTTTCGGCTCAAGACACTGCTGTCGCTGTAGTATTTCACGGAGGTCACGTCCCCGAATAAACGACAGACAGAGAGCAAGTCCTGAGGCGCTCCGGTTAGCGCGGACAGCTCTGTGCAAACACGTACACTTCACGAATCACGAGTACATCAACCATGCCGAGCAACAAGCGGGAATCTGTTTCTTCTAAGCAGTCCACTACCTCACCTCCCCCATCTCCCACCCCCAAGTCCCCCACGTTCTTGCAGAACATAAAGAAGTCTCTCTCTAACTCTTCGTCAACATCATCTTCTGCTTCTGATTCCCCGGCGGTGATGTCGATGTCGCCTACACCGAGTCCATCTTCGGCCGTTAAAGTCTCCTCTCCTCTAAACCCCGCAAGCACCCCACCCATGCGTTCTTCTCCCCTCCCCACTTCATCCGTTGAAGGAGAAGATTTCAGTGGAAACAACTCAGACTCGTCGCCGTCGCTCCTTGGACCAGGTGGGATCTCAGGAAGACGGCGGGGAGGGTCCGTATCGACCGTAAACACTATCCGTCCCGAACACTACCCCTTTCCAAGTCATGCGTCTAGCGATCCTGGGACACCTGCAATTCACGCTACTGGACCTATCGCAGTTACACGTTCTTTACCTGTTTCTGCTCGGTCTAGCGAGACGGCTTCGCCTGCTGATTCCGAGGTGACTCTACCAACTGTCCGACCACGAGGCCGAGGTCATTCCATCTCTCATTACCATTCTCCCTCCCACTCCCATTCTCCCTCCCACTCCCACTCCCATTCTCCCTCCCACTCCCACTCTGTCGAACGCGGCTCCGGACATGGGTCTCGGGAACTATCTCCTCTCCGTCGTATCGTCTCCTCCTCCTCCCCCTCCTCCTCAAACAATACCGGCCGAGAAACCCCACCAAATGGCCAACCAACGACGTGGTGGGGTATGCGTGAGCCTGTGGTTAGGCCTTGGCCGTTTGAGAGGGATGAGTTTGGGAGTTCGTTTAGGAGCCGGAGGGGGTCTTTTGGTTCTGTGGGGCCTGGTGGTTCTGGTGGGATGGGGATGGGTGGGCAGGGGATGGGTGTTGGGCAGAGTCCGGGTTCAGGTCCGTCGTATGCGGTTCTCAATCACAACCAAGAAGATCATACGCATACACACGCGTCGACGTTGGGTTCTGGAGAGCTCGCGCATGCTAATGCTGGTCCGAGGTGGTTGGATAAGGGGAGGGAGTTATGGATTGAGAAGAGGGAGAAGGAAAAGTCTATACCGGAGGAACAAATGGAAGGGTGGGTGCGCACGCGGCAGGTTAGTACCGTCTTCCTTTCTCCGTCACCTTCATTTCCTTTCCTCTTCCTCATCACCATTCCCTCGTCTCCTTTTCTCTCCTTCATTCCTCTCCTTCATCACCATTACGCGTCGTTTCTCAATCATTAACATCCACTCACCTCTTTTCCTCTTTTGAATTATCAACCATATCGAACCATCAACTAACCCTCATCCACAGAAAGTCATACAAGCTCTACGCAGTACCCTCTCCACCGCAGCAGACGTAGCACACGAAGGTCTTCTTCTCTCCGTTGACCTCCTTGAGTTCGCTCCCGTCGTAGGACTCGAAGCTGCAGCGAGGACACTTTTACAAGTATGGGATGCGGTGCAGATGGTCGATGTACGTCTTTTCGTTCTTTCTCAATTCCTTCTTTCTCTGAGGTTGGCAGACTGGGTGAACTCGACTCTGATGATGATATACACACGCTATAGATGAACCGCCTTGCGTGTCTGCGATTGACAGAACGTTGTGCGGAGATATTGATCTCTGTGCGTGATGAGATCTTAGAAACCGGCGACAAGAAAGTTTCCGAAGAGCTCGAAAGCGCTGTCGTCAGGCTTGTCGAGTACGTTCACTCCTTTTCTTCATCTCGAGGTTTAATAAAAAAAACTGACGAGATGACTCTGCGTAGATCGTTTGCGAAAGTCCGTGCATTGTTGGTGAAGCAGGCTCATAGACCGTTTTTGAAGCGGTACTTGAAACGAGATGAGATCCAACGTGAGATAGCTATATGTGATAGAGCGTTGAACGATGCTCTTGGGATGTTTTCGGTAAGTGGCACAACGCGTCGTCAGTATCTCAGTCATACCTCACGACTCGTAGCTCTCTATCCAAATCAGAATCCTGAAACAAGTTCTGAAAGCCGAAGAACAGCGTCAGGCAGATACCGCAGCGATCCTAGGACGACTCCTCGAGCACGGTGGTACAGCTGCCAGTTCGGGTACAGCAGTGAACCTCCGCGGTCTACCTCCCGTCCCGTCCCCAGATACCCTCGCCAACGCCCTGCAACTCGTGAACGGACCGGAAGACGATCAACAGCCTCCCCCACAACATCCTCTCCAGATCATCAACACGTTACAGTCTTTCCAGAACGAACGGGATATGGTCAGGGATACGATTGACCTGAGACAACTTATGCGGAGTGCGCTGCAGACGAATAACGATATGGAGATGATCAAGGTCCTTCAAGTAGGAAGGGACGAGATGCCCGAAGCCATCAAGACGCTCCAACGAGCACTCGAGACTGTCGTCGAAAAAGAAAGAGCGGAAGAAGACGCAGAAGCTCAACAGGCTCTCTCTCATGCCCAGTCTCTTGCTAGTATTAGTGTTGGTGAGGAAAAGGTGAAAACGGAGATATCGAGGAGTAATACGCTTTCTTCTACTTCTGGGAGTTCTTCTGCTTTATCGTCGAGACGGTCTCGAGCTTCTCGGGATACCCTCGATCGGGAATTCATCGAATCGGGGATCGAGTCTCTCAGACGGCTCTCTCTATCTCGTGGTGCGGAAATCTCACTCCCGTCATGGACCATCACACGATACGAAGTCGATAGAGAGGAGAAAATCGGGATCGGGTTCTTCAGCGATGTGTATAGAGGTAGATGGCGCGATCGAGTGGTGGCTATAAAGGTTCTAGCAGAAACGACGCCACGACAACTCTTCGTACACGAAGTCTCAATCTGGAAGACGCTTAAACACCCAAACGTACTCGAACTCCTCGGAGCATCATCAACGACCGCTGACCCTCCTTGGTTCTTCGTCAGTCCTTATTACAAACATGGAAGTCTTGTGAGGTATTTGAAGGGGTTCGAAGCGGGGATGGAGGGTGTGGATGTGTTGAAGATGATTCATGAGATCGCGAAGGGGATGGCGTATTTACATACCAAGGGGATCTTACATGGGGATTTGAAAGGTGCTAATATCCTCGTGGATGATCGTGGACATTGTGTTATTTCCGATTTTGGACAGAGCGAGATGAAGAGTGAGGCGTATAGGATTAGTGGGACTCCTTTACCTCGTAAGTTCCTCTTTTCCTTTCGTCTGCTTTATCAGTCTCCCGAGGGATCATTCATACTTATTTCTTTCATTTGGATAGATGGGACTTTGAGGTGGCAGGCTCCGGAGCTTATGGCGGGACAGAGTCCGTTGACGCAACAGGTTGACGTGTATGCGTTCGCGATCTTGTGCGTTGAGATCCTCACCAAGGGTGGACTTCCCTGGCCAATGGCAGACGACGATGCAGTCAGACACTTTGTACTCAGTAAGTCATCTCTACTTTTTATTCTCATTCTACATCCTAACGCACCACCTTTCTCTCACCTTTCTCTCTCACCTTCGCTCTTGCGTGTGCATGTAGAAGAGAACATGAGGCCCGAAATCCCACTCGGCCGTGCATGGAGTCTTCAACTCAAAGAAATCCTCACCCTCGCTTGGCATCGGATCCCCTCTAATCGACCTTCGTTCTCCAAGATTGACGAAGATGTACAGAAGCTTCGTGCGAAGTATGGTGCGAATACGAAGGACAGTCCCTATTCGCCGCCGTTGGATGAAGATCATGTGAATAAGAGGAAGTCTCCGCCTATGCATCCGATTCCTCTGCCTATCCTTCCTCGTAAGTTTTCATTTTCAAGTAAAGCAAAGTCGTGGATGCTGACTTGTGGTTTGCGTGAATCTTAGCGGAAACAACAGCGACGATCGTTAACGAGCCTACGTCTTCTTCCGCAGAGACATCATACGAGACGGCAAGGGAATCAAGCAGACTCTCAGTCAACACAGACAGTGCAGCTCACCACTCCGCCTCCTCCTCTCCCATCAAAGTTACCATCCCCTCCAGCCGAGCGTCGTCCGTGTTCTTACCCACTCCTGAAACCGACTCGGAAAGTGGGTATGGTGACCAATTGGACGAGTCGGGGTATTTGTCTCCGGTGCCTGCAGATGAAACTGTTAGGATGGCGAGGGACGAGCGGAGGTATCGGATATTACTACAACATGAATTCCATCCTTCTCGTAAGTCCATGCTTTTCTTTGAAACATTCTCTTGGCTACCGTTGATTCACACACACACACACTCTCTCTCTCTGCCTTTGTTTCTACAGTTAGCTTGCCGTTGTGGGAGCCAACACCTGTTAACCTTGGGGCCGTCGGGTATCATAAGAAACCTGAAGGAACGTTCGTGACCCTCTTTAACTCGTTTAAACCTGCGGAATCTTCGGGCGGTCGTTGTGAGGGTGTGCCGTCGCTTTATGGTTATGGACGCGTGTCACAGGGGAATCAGAGATTGGACAAACGCAATGTCGCTCAGAGAGGGATGGACATCATCCAGTCATGGATCACTTCGAAGAGTAAAGGGGATGGAACGTATCAGTAAGTTATGCTCCTCAATCTCAAGTAAAAATCCATCTGACATTGTTTGTCTTCTTCGTAGGCAGAACGTGAGCAGGCGATATTCGTGTCCACTGAGGAACGGCCATAAAGCTGCACATCTCTTCACTGAAACGACCAACTACCGATACATCGAGGACCTTGCTACTCCCAAAGCTTGGTTCAAGGCTAATGTCGACCATATCTTGGGTTTGTACGGAGCACAACACGGAATTCAGAAGGAAGACCTTTACCTGGGTGAGTCTCTTCTCATTGAGTTATTCAATGTCGGTTTTGATGATATGCGCGTTGTTAGTTATCGGAACGCTTGACGCACCCGACTACGCTTTGTTCGTCAGTCATCATCATCCCGACGGTCAGGTATGTACCACTTCCTGCTCGTCTCTGAACTACTCATTCTGAGTTCGATTGCTACAGGTAAACTTCAACGTCTACTCCTCGCCAAAAAATGGCCAACCATGGGGCGAGTTCACAACTACTTCCGATATGTCTGCATCTTTGCTCGGCGGACCTGTATACGACGAAGCCGCGCCCGATTACCAAAGTGCGACCAAGGTCTCGCGATGCAAGAGTTCGGGCAAGTGGGATACGATCTTAGTGGCTAAGCTGCGCTTCCCACCGGACCGTGGTGAACCTACCTCTTTGTGATCGCCGACCACCTTGTGGATACCATTGCTACGTGATCAACGCTCGTTCATGACTTTTGCATGTTCAGGATTGGCTCTGTTATTCGCAATTCACGATGATTATTCCCCCCGGTTATACCTTCCAGCATACGCAATACCACTACACGCCATCATATCATTCCTCGTCGTCTTATATATACCTCGCATGGACTAGTTCTGGATCCTTACATTGAGCATCGTTCCCCTGTTTGTACCTCAAACATAGCTATATGTATTTCTTGTACTTTCTTGCGGATTGTTGGAGCCGTGCTCCTTGTTCAGACGGCAGCTGGGAGATTAAGGTGAGTGCCGTGCTGAAGTCCCTCACCGCTGATATCCTCGCTCTCTCCTCGCTATGGGCGGATCCGAAGTAGATTCACTGTGTAAGTGTCTTCACGCTCCGATTTTGTGCCGTTCACTGATGAACTTTCTTGATGCAATTGAATATGCTTCCGCTTCCTCGAGCCCGAAAGAATACTGCGCTTGTACTGCGAACACAGCAAATACTCGAACAGAAAAGCTCGGATTCATCGGGGTTTCCTTACACTCCCACCCACGCTGCGGTAGGTACTTACTGGGGTCAATAGGAAAACCACCGAGAAGACCGTTGGAAATTGTTTACCAATTGGGCATACGGAAATCGGCCAAAGGAACGTGTTCTAGCGAGGGCGTCTTCAAGGAATTTTACCAGCAACATAAGGATTCTGTTGAACACTGGGAGTATTCCTTTGCTGCTTTATCAGCGAACTTATTGTACACGTTTGTTTGCAGCAGTAGAATGCAGGGTCAGGTCGCGCGCAGCGACTAATGGCAATGAGACTGTGGGATTGCGCTCGTCGAAGACAGCGTTCATCACTTGGTACGTAGCTACCTTCATCGATCATCATGGAAAATGGCATAACGTCCCCGCGGTGGAAGAACCGAGGACAGCAAATCCGAGACCATTGAATGTCGCTTGAGGCAGGTATAAAGTTTCCCAATCCTCTTAGTACCATACCCGCAGATACAATGGTACTCAACACTGCCATGCGACAGTTCTTTTCCCTCTGGAGTAGGAACTATCTGCCACTTCCTACACAACCTGGCCAGGCCTACTCTTTGCGAAAGCACCACAGCGATCGACGTCAGCTCTACTCCGCCGTTGTCATCCTCGTCTCTGTCTTGTTCAATGTATACTTCCTCGTCTCGATGTTCGCAGGGTCCCGTTATACGAATCCTCTAGATAACTATCAGGCGTTGTAGGTCTTCACTCGCAGGGAACTGGCTGTGTTATGTTGACTTCGGTTTACGCTGTCTACCAGGAATCATCATCCAATAATCGACGAATCCCAAATACTTCGCCCAAGCCCCTCTAGCGAAAGGTTCGCCATCGTGACCTCCCTATACGGAGATGCGTTTGCTCCGGCTGTAGCCACGCTCGGACACACTTTGCGCAAAGCGAACACAACGGCCGATCTCATCGTCTTCTACTTTGAGGACGAGGTATCAGCGTCAGCTCGCTGCCTTGCCACCTCGTCAGGCTTCGTCGCACAGCCTGTCGAGCGCATACCTCCTCCTAATAATGGACGAGGCGTCCATCGCCACTTTCTTGACCAATTCACGAAACTGCGTCTATGGCAGCTGGATCAAAAAGGGTACACAGGTGTAGTGTATCTCGATGCCGACACACTCGTACGCAGAAACCTCGATGAGCTCTTCTCACTACCCTTCAACTTCGCCGCTGTGCCCGATATCTACCTGGATAGCAGAGGGTTCGTCCTTGCGTTCAACGCTGGCGTCTTGTTCCTACATCCTTCCACTGCAGTATTCAACGATATGGTCTCGAAGATAGCGTCGGCACGGTTCCC
Organism: Panus rudis PR-1116 ss-1; assembly: GCA_022160315.1. NCBI lineage: Eukaryota > Fungi > Basidiomycota > Agaricomycetes > Polyporales > Panaceae > Panus > Panus rudis. The sequence goes on along the minus strand of MU275409.1, from coordinate 14,103 downwards.
CCCGGAACAGGCTGAGCAATCGTTCTTAAATCATTACTTCGGTGCAGAAGCCCTTCGACTCCCGTACGCATACAATGGTAACCGGCCATCAAGAAGCGTGCACCATTGCTCTGGCAGACAACGGCGCCTGAACGACGCTTGGTACATTTCACGATGGTGAAACCCTTTCTTGGGCACGATTATGCCGAAGTGGACTTTGATGATTTGGAGAATCATGTGGTGACGATGAGCAAAAAGAAGGGCGGTTATTACGAGGAAGAGGTGTTGTGGTGGGGAGAGGAGTTTAAAGAGTGGAAAAGCAAGAATGCGGAACAAATAAGGTCCTGTCGGAGACTATGAAGTCGGTAAGCCCATTGTTCGGCTAGCACTGAGGAGTTTACTCATCTACCCATCTTCTATGTTCTGTAATAGTTGATATTGGCTCCACCTTCTGCGCGTCCGTCTCAAAACAATTACTGCAGGTCCACGTACCATGCTCATCTGTCCCGTACTTATATTTGCTCACAGTCGTACCTGGTCTCATACGACGAATCTCTATCCAGATCTTGCACGGCACTTATCGAAATATAACCCACGGACCCAATGGATCCCCAATACATCATCTATCAGCCCCGAGGCCTGAGCATCGAAAGAGGTTGAATGCAGTCTAATGAATATGCTAATTACACTTCCGTGAGTATACATATTCATCAGAAATTGTCCGCCGGTGTCTACACTTCTCTCTGCTTGTATCACAGATGTCCTTCGAGAATCGACGTTGAAATTATCTCGATAAGCCTGAGATTGTCTACAAACGCTATGATCTCAGAGAGCCTCGTCAAGTCAATATCTTCGCTGCTCCCTGCGTGTTATGATATTGCTTCCCACTACTTACCTTATTACCCCCTTCCCGTCCACTCTAATCAGTCACTCTGTCCTTACAAACATATTCGCCTCACTCTCTCGCTCACGACTCTGTCCCTTTGAATGTCTGTTACACGGCGGATATGTCCGATCTTCCTGGGCCCCAAAATCAACTAATCAATGTCTCAGCACTGCGCCGCGCTACTATGGATTGGCCCGGCGGATGCTTACACTGTCCAGTGTCAGTGTCTTCAATGATACATAGAGCTAAGAGTTGTACGTCTCTTCATTGACATTTGTCGATATGACGAGGACATTGCTCACTGCTCAGCGACTCTCAGCGGCCGACTTTACTCGTCACATCAGCAACTGTATGAGCGACCACAAGCAGTTGTCTTGGAACTAGGCTCTAACTTCTCACGGTATAGTAACATAGGTATGCCAACTTGATGCGAAGTAAACTGAAGTAACACATAAGTACTTAGTCATCTTCTCATCAAGATGTTCAGTCCCAACTTGGCACCAACAGGACAGCATCTTCATGAACGGTGATACGTTTCGGATATTTCATTGATGGGAGGCTCGGACGTCATTCCAGGCTCGCCCGACATATATAACACGGACCGCCTGCGCCAAGCGATCTTCAGCTGGTCTCTTCCTCCCCTCTTGACCCCGAATTTTCGTGGTGCCGGTCGGTGAGCATTCTGCGTCGTTCGTCTTGAGGGGAATGTGCTGATCTAAATTGAGTGTAGCCTGCTTTGCATTCGTTCCAAGTCCTCACACTCCTTACGATTTACGAAATCACGTTTACGAGCCCTTTCCCGCCCTCAGCTCCATTCTCGAAATGCGTTTGTTTTCCCTCCTCGCAATCATTCTCGCGTGCACAGCGTCCGTCGTCTTTGCCCTGCCATTTACATTCAAACGCGCAGCGGACGTCGACGATGTCCACGTTCTATCCAAACCCGCCTCGCATGATCCTCGCGATGTATACAAATATCTCATTGCGCGGCACCGCGCTCTGGAAGTACGCGATTCGGACTACTTCAGTGCTCTAGCTAGAGAGTCCCTAGCTAGGCGTAATACAGGGCCTGGAGGGCAAACCACGCTCAGCATGCGACCCAAACGCCCAGTCCTTCACGTTGACATCCCCCCATCTTCCCACTCGGCGGCCACCCCGATCGAAGTGCCCAACACAGCATTGGGTTCCCAACTCAATGGCCCCCTTCAGAGTCAGAACGGCGGCGTTCCTGTCGCTTCTACAGGACATTCCCCAGTGACAGGCCCAAATTCTCCAGGTGAACACGGTATCGAGATAACAGTAGTCCCTCCCACTCCCGTAGAAGAGCAGAAGCCCTTAAAGTGGTTGACAGGGCATTGAGGACCATTCACTATTTGGAACGCGTCCATATCTCCGTTTGAATCCTCCTTCGACTATAGCAATGGGATCTCAGGAACAACAACACACCGGGAAGGGTCACGGTATAGCGCGTGAGGCGCGTATCATGAAGCACTGAGCATGACGTGGGTGACGAAGCGATGGAGAGTTCAGTGGGATGGGAAAGGCTCAGGCTGTGACATGTACTTGATCGAATGCAAAGTGTTTGTAGCCTACAAATCAAGAGGTTGTATTCCAGTCTGACTGGGCGGTTGATCACCGCCGGTGTGATGGTGGACGTGATCAGCGAGGCGGTGACATGAAGTTTGAGGGTTATGAGTGGTACAGGGTGGTGTATGCAGAAGCATAAGCACCAGAGGGCATACATACAGTAGTACCACACTAACACAATTACGATGCGGCTCGTCGTCTGGACTAGGAACCAATGCAGACTCCACGGCGCAAACCGAAGCAAGCCACGTTCAATGTTTCCCGATTAAGACGATCGATCACCAGAAGTATGGAAGCGATTTTGGGCGAGCTTCGGAATGATGCGAAAGCCGACGGTTGCCGACGACCGGAACGTGACGGCTTGATGGTGCCCACATGGTGCACAGAACAACCTTTTCCCTGGTGCAGAAGACCCCGGACACAGTACATATATGCATTTCCTGCTACTGTACCCTTACCCCGGCGCTACCACCCGCGCGATGCCTGCGCGCTGTTCCCGCCCTCCCGCCCACCGGCGCTCCCCGCCTCTGACTTCATATCTTTCCCTGGGCGCCAAATTTCCCGGTTTGGAACGGGCATTTGCTATGAGTAGCTACTGCTATCTCTTGCAACACCCATAGATTACTGTACTTTTTCGACCATAAATTTGTGATGGCTAATGGTCCCTCCCATCACAAACATATTGCACTGTTCAGTAATGCATAACAATGAAGTGAAACATCCAAATCAGGAAGGACCTATGTGTAACCGTACCATCTTCACCTTCCTTCTCACCTTCCTAATTAGTCACGACATTGCTTAGTCATTTCCTCTTTTGGACATTCGTACTTAACGCTTCGCGTCTCACCTTCGTTGCCTTCTTTAGTCCTCATTACCACAACGAAGATTACTTGTGCCTGTTACTGTTCTAGTGGAGACGACCTCACCCACAGGTCTCTTACACTATGTTGAGAACTGTAGAGGTTCTAGGCGTCTAACCTAACTGGAGTTCGATACTTTCCTCAATCGCATGTTGTAAGGCCTGGATTGCATCCAGCCTCACATAACAGCTGCGTACAACACGGACATGACTAAGCTCAACCTTCCTCCGCTCCTCAGCTGGACACGACCAATGGACCTCACAACCACGCCCCAAATCAGCGGTCGCTCACTCAGCCCGATGTAACAGGACAATTCATTACTAGTATGTATTCCAGCGGCATACGCTATCATTAAGCACATCTCCAAGTACCTCTAATGCTCAGTTCACTCTCCAATGACCCTCAGTTCCTTCCCCTCACTCCTCAACCAGACCCTCGACCGCCGCGCGCGTTGCCTCATCCCCGGACCCCCACCCGACGCGCAACCTCAGAACATTCGTCTCCAATATACACGCTCACAAACTGTGGGGGATGAACCATCCTCTCTGCGCGCTGTAAGGCCTGGATTACATCCAGCCTTACATAACGTCTGCGTACAACATGGACACGACCGAGCTCAACTCACCTTCCGCTCTTCATCTGGACGTGACCAATAGATCTTACAGCCACACCCCAACTCAGCGGTCGCTCACTCAGTCCGATGTACCAGGTCGATTCATATATTCCCCAGCAACCTTCAGTTCCCTCCCCTTCCTCCACGATCAGACCCTCGACTGCCGTGCAACAACAGACCCCTCGTCTCCATTGTACACACTCTGGAGCAGCAGCTGCCAGTAGCGGTCAGCAAGTGGTGGTGGACGCTGGACTTAGAGGATTCCACCTGGAATACAGGAAGGCGCTCACAACCAGGATCAAATGGACGAGTCCAAAGCTCCCAGATGAATACTCCAATCAGTGCCTGGAATTCGAACAACAGATGCCTCCTAGCCTCAGCAAGGCCGTTGAGGAGATCAGCTATGTCGTAAGGAGGACAAAGGGACAGCTGGATTGGGAAGGTCAGGCGGCAGCGACCGGGAAGCGCGGTCGCTGGTGATCAGAGGCGGACGCTGGCAGGCGCTTTGGGGTCGATGGAACTGTATAGGTGATCAGACATGACAGGCGCCGGCAGGAGGTGCAGGACGACAGGACAGAGTAGTTTAGGGTTTCAGTTTTCCCTCAGTTTCGATTTTCAGTTTTCTCAGCGACCGCGACATCGAGGTCGCGGCCACCAGTTCAGAACAGCAGACAGTATCAGTACAGAGTTTTCCATTCCTCATCAGTTTTATCGTCTCCTACTCTCTATATCGAACCAGAATACATCCCACATCTCACAGCAAAAGCTCCAGAGCCCTGTTGAGTCCGGTTGTGTCCTCTTCTCTTACAGCTGACAGTCAGTAGCGACCCAACTGCGGTCGCTGGCAGTATCAGATCAGGGTCACGTCCACTATCACTCGAGTCTCAAGCGTCGTCCCCTATCCCTTTCCCCCTTGTCTCTGCCTCATCCTCTGTGACTTGGCTATCTTCATCCATTGTCAGGACTAGACTCCCTCCTCT
>MU275408.1:27244-39684 GCA_022160315.1 Panus rudis PR-1116 ss-1 | reverse complement strand
GTACTTCGGAGACTCCGATTCTTCCGACCCTTTCGTGCGAGACACGGTCAACTCAAATAGGGCCCCGAATTCGAGCAGGGCACAGCACATAAGCTGAGGCCATAGCCCACTATACGACTGAGTCTGTATCCTCCGAGGTCTTATCGAGATCTCCGAGACTTCCGGAAGATACGTACTTAACACCATGGTGATCTCCATTAAATTGCGGCAAGCCTACTGCTTTGGGTTGGACCCCTTCATCTGAGCTTCCGTCGGCATGCCTTGAGCGACCCTCTTCCGCTGCCGACTCGGACTCGAGTGGACTGAGATGGGGTTTCTTCATTTGAGCTTGAACCTTGACATTCACAGCTTCTTGTGTGTGTAGCGAGGACTCGGACGTGATCAAGCCCTCTTCAACAGAGGCATCATCCAGTACATCCGCAAGCTCGTTGTGGAGAAGTGTCATCGTGGTATGCACCTCTGCCAGGCGTCGATGAATTTTTGCTGCGCGTGCTGATGAAAATCGAGTTAGTCTTATACAGATTTACCAGAAGACAACATACCTAATTTATGCTCATAGATTCTGTCACGGCGCAGTGAATGGTCTGCGGTACTGCCATTGAGAGGTTTTGGTAGTTTGCGCTGCTCCATTTCCTCAGACTCGGAGTCCTGAACATCTTTGCTCAGCAAGGAACCGACATATTGTGTATTGGATGTCTGAGAGTCTAGGGCCCCGCCTGGGCCAAACAAACTATGCAAGACGTAAGTTGCTGACTGTGAGCCTCTTGACGAAGTTTGAATAACATACTCTTTTGTCAGGTTAGTCCCTCGTGTATCTACCTCCAGGCGTGCACTCCTACGTCGATGATTGCCCGCCCCGGACTCTTGGCTGTTCATCGGCTCCATTGCTGGCGAGTACAGCTTTGTTTTCGAGTTGCGCTCTATTTTGATCTTAGAATCTTGCGCCTCATCTGCTAGGTCAAGTTGCAACTCTGAGATGTTGAGTCCACTCGCCGCAATATGGTAGTGAAGCGGCACTTGGCTTGGCTCGTATTCATCGTCGGAGTCGTCGTTGTAGAACGGGGCCATCTGCAATCTGGCACTGTGGTCGATGGACAGTTCAGTGTAGCTGTTGAACGGTACCAGGCTGACTCGGACGAGATTGGTTTGAACTCTTTTGATCAACGGATCGGCAGGAGATCGGTTTCTGGTAAGGCAGGCTGACTCAACTCCTGACGACACTCATGGATATTGTAATTGCTCGAATGCTATATACCACTAGTATGGTATTTTGACACAAGCTGCCAAGCGTTCTATTCCAACTACAAAGGTGAAAACCCCAGAATCTCCTCCTCATCCTCCTCTTCATCAACCCAATCATCGTCACCATCCACAGCCTCCTCACCATCTGACCCGGTGTTAGAATCATCGTCATCGGTAGAAGATCCCAATGAAGAGCCTGCACGACTTTCAGCGATATGATCAGGACGATCTGTCGCATCTGCCGTCGTAATGTCAGCCTGAGAGTCCTGACTCGGAAGGGATGGCTCTATAGCAATAGAGGCAATGACACCGGATGTATTAGGATCCAATGGTATGATATGATCCTCGGGCTCGTCATTTTCAATTTCATTGTCGTCTGTAGAGGGCTCAGCTGGAGGGTCATCAACCTTGAATGCTCGGTGGCCAACACCGCACCCGCGATAGCGCATATACATGTCACGGTCAACGAACCTAATTGACATTAAGTATATTAGTCTAAGTCCCATTCAATTCAACCTGAAGGTGCACGGAACATACCAGTTGACATAATATACTTGCCAATGATGATCGGCCGTATATGAATGCTTGAAGGGCGTGTGGTCCAGTGTGAAAGCCGACTTGCCATGATCAAATGCAGGTATGATGTGAGCACCCCGAATGACTTCGTCAGGGTCAATGAACCCAAATGCAGATGGGTCGTCCGTAGGCACAAAGCAAACTCGCGGAAGTTTCTTCTGCTTAAAGCTGCATTTCCAATGAGTATCCAACTGATAATGACGTACGAACAGCACCTCAAAGGAGGAGGATATGGGATCCCGTGCCGGCGGACAATACACGACAGGAACATGGTATATATCCAAGAGTCGTGCATAAGCAAAAGGATGACCCGACGTGGAAATACCAGAGTTGGGATCGACATCATGGGACAGGGTCATGATGTCGGCATGATTTCGCGGATTCATTGAGTCATGTTCCCGACGCAGATCATAGGTGGTGTAGTTAACGCGGAACGTACGGTGGCGGTATATGCGATCATTCTGAATGATGACCTGTCGACGTTCTTCAGCTGAGTACATTGAGCCATCATCTGCTTCATTTGGTTTGCGAAGTCGCCCCAATAAATGATTCTTGAGCTTCACCATGAAACCCTTCAATACAGGTTGCTCAGTTAGCTACGGTGAGAAGTATAACTCGGGCCAACTTACCTTCAATGCAGGGTGATCACAGTGATCACGAAACCAAGGATATATCAGAAGCGGAGAGTGACGGGAGTGAGATATCCAATGATGCATGTCCGGCGTGATTGTTGGGATTGCATGAGATCGTTGTTGCATGTGAATGCGAACATTGAGCTCTGCCTTGCTGTACTTCCCTTCTGGTCGCCGGTAGTCAGGTGAGGACCTGCGCAGAGCTCGTGCACGTTCATTTAGACGTGCAATTTGCCGAGCTGTGCAGATTTTGTTGGTGCGAGCATAGAAGCGCTTTACACGACGATGTTGGAGTTCCCCCTAATAAACAAACATGTCAGAACCTTTACAAGATACAGCAGACTGGAAATATCTTACTATTTGTGTTGAATACGAGTCAGTGGTGCCAAACATCAGGATATTGCGAACGTAGTCTCCCAACGAGTGATATTTATACGTTAGCAAATTCAGAAGTTTCCGCTTGACTGTCTTTGCCGCTGCTGCAGTATTTGCTGTGGCCTCAGCTTGTTGCGCCTGTCGAGCCTGACCCTGCGTTTGCTTACGCGAAAGGCGACGCCCGCGGGCTGCAGTCTCTTTCGGCAGCTCCTTGGTATCGTACTTGGGGCATATGTTCTTCACGAAGGCTCGGAATTGCACCCCTAAGAGGGCGGTCGCATTCGTCAAGATACTAATGGATGTGTCTGTATGCATGCGTAGCTTGGCACATGCATGTCAGTCTGCCAAAGTGAATAGCAAGTCCTGAACCGACTTGTCATGGTCGGACTCAGGAAACAACCCCTCAAAAACTGGCATGGCACACTACCGCAATACATTCACCGCGTCAGCTTGTCACCGAATCTTGCAATGAGTAAAATCCACATCGAGCGTACCTGAAGTAGATCCTCAAAATCTCTCGCAGCAAGCTTCTTCATTTCTGATACATTTGAGTGAAAGCGACGGATAGTTGATCGGCTATAAGACGGTATCATGCGGTATCTGTGTTGGTTTCCCATGAGTATCGCCATAGACTTGCGAGTAGTCATGACTTTAGCTTACCGTTGGTTCAATTGCTGCACCGCATTGTATCCAACGCAGACGAGCATGCGAAGGAGATGTAGCAGGAAAGCCTTCCAGACTCCCAGTTCCACCTCATGCATGAAATCGACAACAAACATTGAGAATAAATTGAAACCAAATGCCGACAGCTTTTCGGAGAAAGCATTCTGCGAGATTGAGGCAGTGAGTAACGTACTATTTAAAATGTATCGATTAGTTACCTTTGTAGGGACATATGACTTCTTGCCTAGCAGATTTTCGACAACGGTGCTCTTGACGCCTCTTCCATTCTCGTAGATATGTTCGTGCGCTCGATTAGCATCCCATCGAAAGGTGTGGTCGTCTTGGCGTGCTTGCTTCTCCCGTCTCGTGTCATCACGCTTCATGCCCATCTCAAGAATTTGATCAATTGAGATTGTGCACCGAGGGCAGGGGCAGCTGCCAAGGTTCCGTATGGTAGCGAGAAGTACTCTAATTTTGCAGCAAGAGAGTCCATGTCATCAGTCTGCCAATGATACATTAGATTGAGCCAAACTTACTTTTCAGGATAGTCAGCTGAATATGTGAATATACGAGGGTAAACACGTTGTAATACCCCATCTGCACACAATATGACAATGCCATGTTTATATGCATGTAAGAACTCCTCGTCAAGTAGCAAACTCCACACTGCATGCATCAGCTCCCTACGACAATGTGTCAATACCTCAGGGGAAGGCCCATTAGATCCATCCGATAGTTTCTGTATGAAATCGAAAAAGGTATCTGGGAGCTATTAAGAATTGAGTACGGTAGCAGCGCTATCAAGAACATTAACATACCTTTGGAATATATGCAATATGGTGACACGCTGAAGATGAAGGCTTACAGCGGGTATACTTTGATTGATTACCAAAGTACATGTAGAGCGGCCACAAAGATGCGTTACCAAAGCTGGCGAGATGTGTCGAGTCTGACCAGAACATTAGCCCGCAGATCACGCGCTCAAGTGTACAACCCTCTTCAGCAGGCTGGCGTTGGAGATCTTCGTATGCGGTATTGAAAGCCTCACTAGCGTAGAGCTCATCATGAACTTGCTCGATTGACCCGTCCTCTCGACTCCAGAATTGTCGGAACGGGGTGTAGTGATAATCCGAAGAGGTCGCACTTGACCACGCCGACCTGATCACTTCCACGATAGAGCGATGCTGTAGTCCAGGTACGTGAAACACGGGGACAGGGGGGTCATTGTCATCTTTGTGAGGTTTGCCGTCGGGAACCTGAATCTCCACAGTCGACTCCTTCCATCCGTCATCCTTCTCGGCAAGCGCAGCATCCAGTCTCGCTGTCTCACGGCGCACATCAAAATCATCCAGGTCAGAGATCTTGAAATCACGATGACGGATGACATCGTGGACAAGACTGTTAATCTCTTCTTGGGATTTTGTGGCAGAGCGACCCCACATCCATTCCATCAAGAGGCGGATGCTAGGATTCCGGAAAGTGACGTCGGGTGGAATTCTGCTGGTGCTCGACAGCCCATCATTGACGGCGTGAGGAGTGGTGTTAGATGTACAAGCAGATGGATCCTCAGCAGGCGGAGATTCCGGGACAAGCAGGGATCGAGGTATGTTGCGCTGCTCAGCAGCCAGGAACTCAGATGAATTCAACTGGCTCCCGTCACTAGACATCGACGGAGCTTGGGTTATGGAGGATGAAACCGATGAGACGTCGGCAAGAGCAAAATCAGGCGTAAAGGATGGCACAACCATGTACTTGCGGAAGAGCCTGAATATGTTCTTAGCCGTTTCAATCGGTTGGAATACAATGTTTGGCAGAGGGCGAGGGCAAGCCTCAGCCAACTCGTGAGTGCCGGTAGATAAGGTGGGAACAACGGGAGTGGGGGGAGCTGGTAGTTGCTCGAGTATCTTCCAGGTTGGCCGCTTAATGCGCAGCCCTCGTCCAGTGGCTGGTACATCGGGCACATCTGGAACAGGAGGAGGGGGATCGTCAACCTCCTGGGAGACAATATCAAAATTAATTCAATAGCACAGTAATACCGTCAATCAGCCATACCATGAGATTTTGAAGGTCACCCGCCGCATTGACCAGTTGATCTCCCTCGAACGCTTGCACAGAAGCATCCTCATGCAAACTTGGGGGTGCATTCAAATTGACCTGCAAGCAATCGGCACTACTGCGAGCTTGTGCTAGTGTGGCTGCTTTCTGTCGTGCTTTTGCATCCTTCATCAGGAAATTGTCGAGTGCTTACATGTCTTACAGGCCCTTACAAAAAAGCAGCATTCTTACATGAAAATAGCAGACCAATGGTGCATCTAAAGGGAACACTTTATAGGTAAAAAATACTCATAATGCACTCAAGAATGCAGTGCAAAGTTTTCATGAAGGCCTCTTCACTGGTGAGTTCTGGGGCACCACCTCCTTACAGACTTTTTCAGCCCAGATGACCATCATTACACTTACATGGCCTTACATGTCTTACGGCCCTTATACACCCGCGTAAGGGCGCTTTACGGTTTCCTGATGTTAGCGGCTTTCTGTCGCTGACGATACATCTCCAATCTCGACGACAATGAATTGGCAACCTCTTTGTCATGCGCCTTCTTGTGTATACATGATGGTTCGTGCAGAGCAAGTGACTTTTGAGTATCAAAGGGGCCTTTGTTACATCCCTTGACACAGGGATATTTGAGTCGGCCCATGAATGCGAAGAGGAAAATAGCAAGAGCAATGACGAGGATGGTGCAGCGTGTTCGTCCTCGCATGCTAGGGTACGCGCATCAGAGATGAGGGTGAATGTGACCAACCGGCTGGAAAGGGCGGATGATCCCAGCGGAGACGAAAATGGATCGAGAGGAGTGGTAGGGATGTGCGGATGAGCGGATGCGGATGACTCCCTAGGTGCGCAAGTTACAATCTCAGAAAAAGGAACAGCGGATGTTGTAGAAAGCGGAAGTAACACAGATCAGATTAGAATACAAGCTACTATTACATTCAGCCTGTACGAAATACAAACCTGGTAGATAGTCAGCCGTTGTTGCACGTGCATTTTCGGCACGAAGAAATGGGCTGACTCACTTGCGGGGGTTGCCAGCGAGACAGCGTGCTGTCGTTTTCGAGTCTCTGGTGCGCTCCTCACCACCTATCATCTTCAATGGCTGGCAAAGGGAAAAAAGGTCGCGGCCATGGTGCCAACACGCCCAGACGTGTATCTACCAGAGGAAAGCAGGGCCAGGACAACGCCCCTGGTGCTTTGCCTCAGGAGACTGACCGTAACCCGGGGCAGGACCAGTCTGAGCTGTTGCAAGGTGACGAAGTCGCCCAGGATGCTGGAGACAAGTTTCCCTCTCCAAGTCCTGAACCGTCCTCAGCAGGTGCAGCCGCGGGGCCTCAACCGACCCCTGCGCCGGACCCTTCAAGTCAACGGGCTGGGGTCACAGGCAGCCAGAGTGGTCGCGATAGCACCCAAGGCCAAGGTACTGTTCACATGCGTTCAGTTGCCTATTCAACGGAGTAGATTGACACGTCAAGACAACTTACCATTGCCAGGAGCCATCGCCGTGTTGCCTCAAAATGCTCAGGCTAGTTCAGCGGTGAACTGTACGCCAGTGTCTTCACAGGCGCAGAATGCGGTTGTATTCGGCGAGAGCGGAGTGACTGGCAATGCAGACCGCGCCCAAACCCAAGGTACTGTGAATACTACGTGTTTAGTATGAACAACATCTGTTGACTAAATTGTATTATACTCAGCAGGTCAAGACGTCAGGCCACGGTCGCCGTCGATGATGCCTGGGGCACCGGCGGCATCATCGGCGGCAATTGACCCTTCGCCACAGGACTCGTCAACTGGAGGAAGATTATCAATGTCTGCAAATGTAGAACATGAACAAGTTCGTGCACTACTCACTTGTTTAACTAGAGCATAGGGCACTAACGGTACAATGTGTATTACTAGGGGTCAGCCAGAAAGCGTAAGGGTACCTCGTAAGTAGTGATGTGATTTAACTTACCGGTGGGGACGTGCTATCTAATTGAGATGGACCCAAAACCAGGGAATCCGATCCATCATCTATGACGTTCGAAGTGTATAAAAAATCGCATCACACAACATATTCAGTTTTCACACAACTCAGCCTGCCCACCAGCGCTTCCTCCCCGGCGTTCAGTAGCCTCATCGCCTACGTCTAATCGCCGAGCGCGCTTAGACGATCGCTTTCCGGACTTCGACATTTCAAGTTCGACGCAGTGTCCTCCTTCCCCTCACATTGACTCCTACATCTCCTCTCCTCCGATGCCCTGTCTTGTAGCGGTCACCGGTGTACCTACTTTCTTCTATAGATACCCTCGCGATATGCTTGGCGCACAGGCTTTCAAACTCAAGGAAAGAGGCTACCGGATATCCAGGCAGCTGAGGACATTGCCAGCGCATGATTCCAGGCCATTGGTGTCTCCACGGACGACGGGCATGTCTGAAATATTCTGCCCCTCCCTCCCTGGTCCGCAGGATGTAGTAGGTGAGCTTGGGCAGCAAGGTATTCATCTATACTTCACCTATTCTTCGCCTCATGCCCTACTGTCCCGGTGGGGTTCATATACTCCAAAATGCAAGATTTCCTATAGTCGCTCTCTTCTCCTGTCCACTTCCTGTATGTATACCAATACAATACCAACCCATGTATGCCCTGCTAAGACCATGAAATGCTATGATTAATGATGAAGTGAGCCATGCCCAAATCTTGTGTGATTTTGTGGCTCAATAAATTGCGCAAATTGGTAAGTTGTGTTACTTTCAATGTTGTGAGGGCAATGATACACATAAGTTGTGAGTTTCCAGCCGATGTTGTGTGAAAAATGGATATGTTGTGATAATTGATTTTTTATACAGATCGAATGCCATAATCATCAGACGGACACGACGGCGATGCTGGAAACCAGGAACTCACAATATCAACAATTCCCGATGAAGCTACGCTCAGAGACTGGGGCCGCATGTATCTTCGTCTCGGCGAGCCATGGGAACCGTTGGAAAAAGTGGTTGAGGTTGGTGTGATGGATGAATTAGGAGATTTGGATATTGAAGATTGTGGAGTGTCTGGAGAGAAGACCAATGAGCAAGTGAAGTAAGTACGCAACAAATTACTCGTATACCGTGTATAGTCTCACCACAGTATGGTACTAACGCCTGATGGCGCTAGGCTTGAACGTCGCCTTGCGAGTTGGAAGATTATGTGCAATAGGATCCCCGGGTTCAAGGCTACCATGGTTGAGCTTGTTGGTACTCTCAATCGCAAGGCAAAGGAGATCTTAGACGAGGTGAGAGGCCTTGTCACGGTCAACGATGGTTGACAGCTTGTTGATGCTTTGTTTGTGCTGCCTCGTGTCTCTCGGCCGTCTCCGATCATCCTTCTTCAAAGATGCACGAAGGCCACAAAGGATCTCGCGCGGACGATACAAGCACCTTGAAGAAGCATATTCATAAATACGTGCACAAGGATACACTTCGGTATGTCAAATCAAGTTTCCCTGATGGCGGGGCGAAAGCGCTCCGAGGATGGAATCACCTGGAGCTTGCCCATATGCTCCTCCCGTTGCAGTACACCGCCACTCAGAGGTAAGTACATAGTCGTTCGTAAGCTTTATATCCTCTGAGTCAAGGCTAATGGATTTCGTACTGGTACAGTCTATTAGACGACATCAACGATAACAAGTTGAAGATTACGGAACATGACTGGCCTCGCTTTTTGTATCCAGATTGACGCATCTTCGATCTAGACAATGAATTCGAAGATCTATTCCGGGGCCATCTGTTGTTGCGCGTAAGTTTATGCTTCCGAGTGACCACGCTCTGCTTCGTCGCTGTTTCTGATAACCTGCATTTGCTGCATAGGTCATGAAGCATATATATACCGGGCATTCAACATGGAACCAAGGTCCAGGACACCAGGTGGGGAAAAGCTCGCATGCTCAGAAGATGGGAATGACATCTGTCACGTCGCGCGCCATTGCATATGCTGCCGTACAGGTACAGTGTTCCTTGTTGCAGCACACGTTGAAGCTCTTACTAGACATGTGGCCTCTATTATCTAGGCTTGCTTCGCTATCTGCAGCTCCCAGGACTGGGGCGCAGATGACCGTGACTTCAGCAATGAGGAATTTTATTGGCAAGTTGTGGAGGTAATCGACGATGAAGAAGACAACGCAACAATCAACTATCTTAATGAGTGAGTTGGCATCCCTCTCGCACTTTGCACCCATGTTCATCTGAGTCATCACCACCAGGAAACTATTCAAACCCGTCGGTGGCTGTGGGCCAAAGAAATCTGCGGCCAAGCGTACAAAGGAGCAACGGAAGCGTGCTCGCACTGCCGTACCATATTAATTTCTTGCTTGTCATACCATATTGTACCTCGCCAAATGATTATATTCATATTTTACAATATTTACGTATGAAATGAACCCCCTTAGCTATCATCGAGTCTGATTTAACTTGGACAGTACTATTTACTTTTGTCAATACTGGAATGCACTGAAGAGTATATACATGACTCGTGTGTAGGTGTAGATACTGGCTACGATGTGTACCCTATGATATAGGCTGGCCAAAGGCACGGTAGCTCATGGGACCAATCCCGAGCAAGGGGGTCGCTGGCCAGGAATTGGAAAACACTTCGGTGACTTGACAGCATAGTAGCGTCTGGAAAGGGTTGATGATGGTTTGCGGGGTTTGCGGGGTTGGTCAGGGTTGGTCAGGCCTGTCCATCTCCGTACAGTTTTGCTGATGGCGTTAGTCCGCTAGAGACCCAGGGGGTCAGTGATTTTTATGTGGAGGGACGCGCGAACGCCCGCGCGCCCGCGCAGAGACGCGGACTCTTTACGCGCATCAAAGCGTGCGTTGACGCGCCATCAACGCGCCATCGTGCCTCGTGACCACTACATGTTCTCGTTCTCGTATCAGAATGAAGCGCATTTAATGTCCTCTACATGTTGGAAAGGCTCAAAACTCGGGATACAGCTCCGCATTGATAATGTGAATTGTTCTCACTCATTTTTATTTCCATTCTGACTGCAGGGAAGAGAGATAATATGTCTTTCTCAGTAATCTCGAGACCCGCGCCATAGATCATGTGAGCTACGCTGCTGACGTGCCGAGGCTTCTGTGCCGCGTCCCCACCGCGTTGATGGCACCTTTTACGCGCAATCGACGCGTATTTTCTGTCATGTGACTCGCGTCTCTTACGCGTAAACGCTCCTGTGCCGCGTCTACTGATGCGTCTCCACCGCGTCGCTGTGCGTCCAACGCGTCCGCGACGCGGATTTCCCTTCACATGATCCGCGTCGACGCTGCACCTCTTGCGTGTCGAACAAATATGGCGCTTAGGCTGCGTTTTCAAATTTCCGACTCTTGAGACTGAATCTGTGTTATTGAATGCACTGTGACTGTGATCCTTTGTGTGAGGCTGGGGACTCTTGTATATTCCCGTGTACACTCATTTATTGACATTTGATACCATGACACTGAAGGGACTGATTGTGCGGTGTCTTGAATACATTCAAAATCTATCTAATCATTTGACACAGTTCAACTAATGGTGGGAAACCTTGCATAACTGTAGGACCTTTTGCGCCATACTTTGATGGTCCAAAGCTTATCACCTGCTTGGCAGAAGCTTCGCTCAAGCAAGCACTCCGGCTAACCAATGGAGCTCAAGTTCATCAGGAAAAACCTCTTTTTCCTAATATATCCAATCTAATGCAACTGATAGCCAATCTAAGTTAAAACTGCCTATTGATCAAATGTCTATCTAATTTTCAGATAACAGTATACAAATGTTTAGGAACATTAATGAGTCTGATGAGGTCTGACTAGGCCAGCTCCAATTGCACTAACTTCTGACAATTTTAGTGAAAGTCTAGCTTGATAGAAATGCAATGCCAATCTAACTCCAATCTAACTCTAACATGATTTGAACATTTTTGATGTACTGTATACTCCCTGGTGTTAACACTAACTGACCTCCAATGATGCCAAGAATATCTAATTGATAGTACTATCTATATAACCTAGTGCTAATGCATATAAAGGATATCTGGTCTGTGAGTGATAGAGAGCCGTCAAAAAAATGCATAAGTCATGATTTCTCATGAGATGTGTCAGCAGAAATGGTATATATGGCCTATTGCTTCAGAGATACTGTATGGCCTGGTGGCCTAGTGGCTAGAGCTCTGCCTGACAGTGCATTCAGGAGACACTGGGTTCAATCCTTGATGGTGGCAGCTATATATTTCATTTTATTTTATGATTGCTTTTGCATATTACATTGAATTGTAATAGTGCTTATTATTGATTTAAATACTAGTAAATTATATTATCATGTCTTATAACTAAAGTCAATGATATATTGAAATTGATCAATAAGAAGTGTTAGAAGAAAATTGTAGTTATTTATAGACAATTCTCTCTAAATTGGAAATAAAAATTTCTGCCAAATTAGAGAAATGAAGTCCAGAATAAGGATAGTCTGGATAATTGGAGCTTTTTGGAGAAAACTAAGACAAAAATGCCAATTATGTCTCAACATATCTAAATTATCTACAATTGGCAAGATTTGGAAAATGAGGTTTTTCCTGATGTTAGCCAGCAACGGAAAGGCATAGGAGGTGCAGGTAGCCTTAGCTCTCAGGGAACGTGCTAGCCAACTGGAGGGCCAAGTAGTGAAAGAAGCCGGAGGCAATAGGTTAAAGGGGCTTCCTTGATTTTCTTCAATTCATTACCGGTACTATGTACAGCTTGATACCAGTAGTATAAATATGATCGGGTCTCTGATTTGGAGTGGGGGGAAACGACAATGGCAGCAAGTATCCGTTCTTGAAGCCTGTTGCCAGGCTATGTCACACCTCATATAAGTAAGTGACATTGGTGCACTTTCCGTCACTTGCCCCACGGGAAAATGTGCA
>MU275408.1:2196-27039 GCA_022160315.1 Panus rudis PR-1116 ss-1 | reverse complement strand
ATTCAAGTACCAGTTCAAGTGATACAGTGACATGACCGCTGATTGCATGTTCAAGTTGATATCCACTCCGAGTTAGCTTGTACGACAAAATCTTCATCCTAAGAGCTCAGAGCATGCAAAGTAGCTTGAAAGGATCCATGCACGGAATAATCTGATGCATGAATCATTACCACAGTCGGATGAAGGAGGTCATATTGATGAGGTCTGAGTGATCAATGTAATTGGAGAAAACAATGCCATCACCCGATGAGGTGAGTTAGGTGACAGGTTAGAGTCACTGAACATGATGAGGGAAAAATAAGTGAGATAGTATGTAGATAACAGACAAAATGCCAAGTCCTCAAAGCCTCAAACTGGCCTCAGATCTCAGAGGTCACCCCGGTACCCGAATACTTAACCACACTGTTACCACATCTCCTCTGTGAAGCAGTTGACTCCATCTAATGCATGGAAGGCTCAATTTGAAGCGGACATAGGTCATGATAGTATGGCTGAGAATGATTTAAAGTATTGTGTAGCTACAGCAACTTGAAGAAGTGTACAGTAAGTAGGTAGTCACACTAACAGCAAGAACGGAGCACTGAGCAGCGAGCTCGGAAGAGCAAGCGAAGCCGGAGCGCCCGTATCATGTGCCTGTAATGAGTCAGCATCAGCGCCACAGAAAGCGCCAGCCAATGAGAGGACGTGTTTGTCTCGACGTGTCAGCCAATCAGATATCAGAGTTGTCTACGCGGTGGGGCGAGCGTGTCCTCATTTATATTATAGAGGATATATTATAGAGGATAATACGCGACAACGCCGACGACCGTGAGAACAATGCCTTTTCTGGATCTCCGTTGCAATGGATTAAGCTTCAAGCGACACTTAGCGGCCCCACTGGCAGGTTGTGCCATTCCCCTCATTTGTTCTGAACCTGCACATACCAGAAGACACGCTCACTTCGGAGTGTAAATCGCTGGTAGATGTCTCAAACCCCGCAGAAAAGCGGGCAGCGTACTTCTCGGCTGCTTGCTGCTCTCGATGCCTCTGCGCAACCGCCGCTCACCCCAGTCACACCGAATTATGGCGCGCTCGGTACGAAACGCAGTCTACAAGACATAGAAGAAGATAGTCCTTACATGCCCGGAGGATGGGCGGCGTCTCAACAAGCCAACAAACGGAGAGCTAGTAGTGTCTTTGGAGTGGGGCTCGAGAACCGGCTCTTTAGTCCTGGACCATCAAGTAGCTCGAGTAAGCACGCGTTCATCCGCGATTGATACGCGTATTTGTTTAAGATATGACTGAATATACCTGCAGTTGACTTGGAAAACGCTGCCCGTCTCTTGGGTACCCAGTCTCCTGAGCGACAAACGTCTGTTGAGCGTATGCGGAGTTCCAGCCAGATGCCATTCAGGTTAAACTACGACAAGGAGACCCCTCTAGCAAAGATAGACCTTGCGGGCGAGGATCAAGTTGTCCGGTGAGCCCATGAATATACACTATGTGTGAGACAGCCTCTCATCTTTCTTAGAATGGCTGAATTTGTCACCAAGCAAATTGACAACCTCTCCCATGGTCTCACGGTACAAAAAGCCATGGAGAAACTTGGCCTACGCAAGTAAGTTTATATTGCAGTGTGGGTTTTGTTCAATGATAATCTGATATATCATATGACCGCGCAGCAAAAGGGATTTAATACCCGGTATGGAGGTGCGATTGCTGCCTCACCAAATCATCGGTGTTAGCTGGTACGTACTTCCTTCGTTTGTTTTGTCTCAAAGCCCTCAACCCTCGCAGGATGGTTGATCAGGAGAAAGTCTCCCAGTACAAGGGAGGTATCCTCGCGTAAGTACATCCTTACTCACATCGTCTGCAACTCACCAAGCTTGATAACCAGTGATGACATGGGTCTTGGTATGTGCTCAGTCATTCATATGAAGCATCCGACTTAGATTGCTATTTCACTCCTACGCTAGGCAAGACCGTGCAGATGATTGCCACCATGGCAATCAACCAGCCCACCGGCGAGGATAAGGCTCGCACCACCCTGATCATTGTGCCTGCTGCTCTTTTGCTTCAGGTAAGGCGGAGGTTTCTGTCCGTGGCGTCAAATCCTCATCCCGAGAATAGTGGAAGGAAGAGCTGGAATCCAAGACCAATGGTATATTCGACGTACATATACAACACGGGAGAGACAAGCTCAAGTCGCCGGAAGCATTCAAGAAGTATGATGTAAGCCTAGTTTTTCCAACCTTTTCGCCTTATCATCAATGCTGCATATCATTCAGGTAATCATTACAACATATCATACATTGAATCAAGACTTTGCCATTCCCTCGAATGTGGACCCCGAAGATGAGTTGGAATGGGTTTGGAACAAAGGGTGAGTTTGAGACGTGTGTGCTGTGAAATTATGCTGATTGTCAGTAGTGGGCCGATGGCTCGTGCAAAGTGGTACCGAGTCATAGCAGACGAGGCACAGTTCATTCGGAACAGGTACGTTCTCTTCAAAGTGGTTCTTGTCTGCAACAGTCGAGCGAACGATCGTAGGGCAACGCGCTCGAGCAAAGCCGCTGCGATGCTACGTGCGAAGTATCGGTGGTGTCTGACTGGTACTCCTGTTACCAACACACTGTGAGTCCCGAACAGCTTCGGTTTCGTTTTCTCCCTTCGTTGACATACAATTGTTTCGCAGCGCAGATATCTATGGCCTTCTGCGTTTTGGCCACTTCCGACCTTGGAAGTAAGTCCCACACCAAAATATTGCTTATATTTTGCTTATATTGTCATGATCATAGCCATTGGCCAGATTTCAACGAATATATTGCAAAAATGCAGCTAGAAGATGCTCCTTTGGCTGGCTTGCGTGCGCAGGAGGTTCTTAAACCTTTGATGATGCGAAGAACAAAGGATTCTGAGTTGGTCCGTACCTTACGATATGCATGCGTGTGGTTATATTCATCACCTTGTGGTAATTCAGGAAGGAGAGCCGATTCTACAGCTGCCTCCGAAGGACATCGAGCTCGTTAGAGTAGAGTTCTCTCCGGAGGAACGTGAAGTAAGCGATCCCCCAAGTTCTATCTTCTTTCTTTTTCACTCATCGACTCGCAGGTCTACGATGCATTCGAGAAAAGCGCCCAACTAAAAATCAACAAATTCATCAAAGAGAAGAGCCTTGTAAAGAAGTGTGTATATCTAGCATTTTGCTCGTAGCAGTCGCTCACGATCCCTGTTCAGTGCTTCGTTCATTCTCGTGTTGATTCTACGTCTTCGACAACTTTGTTGCCATCCATATCTAATCCTTGTATGCGCCTATTCTCATGTTCATCATTGCCTGAATTATACTAATCAATTACGAAACTAGAATCAAACTGACGCATACGAGGACCCCACTCTTCTCATGAGCGGCGAAGCCGAGAAGGAACTTGCACGTGCCAGAAAGGTTATGGGATCGGAATGGGTGAATCGAATCAAGAAAGGGTAAGTTCCGTGTCGTATAAGTGCGGTTCATCGTATACTGATCATTGTACCTTTCGGTAGGTTCTTAGAACGTGCAAAGAGGACGAAGTTCAACTACGATGACGAGGTGGACCCCGATGACGACGACGGAACATGTCCTAATTGCGGAGATGGTAAGCCCCTACATGGGTTCATGCAAACGGTCGGACATTGCTGATTGGATATTGTCAGTGTATGCGGATGGGAGTGGTCGCGTCCTTAGTTGTGGCCACGTACTTTGCTTCGGTGGGTTATCTCTGGGCCCTATGTCGACTCTTCTAATCAAGTTTGTTAGACTGCTTGCTGGAGCTGAGGGCGGCGCCTCCTGCCCACAACGGTATTTTGTAGGTCACATTGCTTGGCGTTCTCATCGGTACAGCTGCTTACCCTGAGAATAGCGGCGAGGGTGACGAACAGTCCAATCTCCAAGTCGAAAAGGACTTCGAAGCTGCGGTATCGAAGGGTCTTCGACCGTGCCCCGTATGCAAGAAGATGACCGATCTCACTGAATCTCGTGTGTTCAAATCTATCGCGTTCGAGCCTACCGAAGACGAGTTCCGAGATGCGACCCGTCGTACCAAACCTGCTGCAAAACCTTTGAGGCAAACAAAGTTGGCGAGTATCTCAAAGGCCAAGAAAGAAGATAAGCCCGAATTTGAGTTCAAAGGATTCGGCGAGATCATCGATTTGGACTCGTCCGACGATGACCTTCCAGATCCGAAATCGATCTTCCAGACTCAAGCTCCCAAGTCTCCGAAAGTCAAGGTGAAGAAAAACACTGTTGTCAGTGACAGTTCAGAGGACGAGGCGAGTACTTTCCGGAATGATGATTCCTCCTACCTCTTATAACTGATTCGTAGGCTATCCTTGACATCAAGCTGCAACAGCACAAGCAGAGTATGGCTTCGCAGCGCAAGAACACGTACAGGAGTGGCAAAAACACAGGGCTCGACGAGGCCCTTCTGAGCCCTTGGAGAAAGGGTGACAACGATATGGAGCCGAGCGCGAAGATGTTGGCTCTCATCAAGTTCCTCAAAGAATGGGAGGCTTCCGGAGATAAGACGATTGCTTACTCCCAATGTGAGTGTTCACTGTATCAAGACGACGTTCCATGCTAAATGACTACACAGGGACCTCCATGTTGGATTTGGTCGAAACCCTGTTCGCCAGGTACGGTATTCAATGCCTGCGCTACGATGGAAGGATGAACCGCGAGGCGCGAGAGGTCACCCTCGCTCGGTTCAGGAAGTCCGGTGGACCTAAGGTCATCCTCATCAGGTATGTCTTTGTCTCTCGAATATGCGATGATTACTGAAGGGTGCTCCTAATAGCACGAGATGTGGCGGCGTCGGTCTCAACTTGGTCTCTGCAAACCGTGTGGTCAATATGGATCTATGTTGGAACTATGCGACCGAATCCCAGGCCTACGATCGTGTTCATCGACTGGGTCAGGAGAAGGATGTATTTGTTAAACGTCTCGTCGTTGAAGACACGATCGAGGATCGGCAAGTTTTCTTCTCCTACGCTCGCAAGTGCACTGATTGATCCCTTGTTTCTGCAGAATGCTGAAGCTTCAGGACACCAAAACGGGTAAGTCTGAGCAACCATCTCAGGATGTGCGCTTTCGCATTTGACTGACTGCGATCTTTCAGGTCTGGCAGAAGCTGCGCTTGGAGAAGGAGGGGCTATCAGGCTGCATAAACTCAGCGTCAAGGAGCTGAAATCTGTGAGTCGAGTGTAATATCTCCCAATGGTCGTGGCTGATCCTTGGGTAGTTGTTCGGCATGGACAACATGGACAACAACAACAGTAGTAATAGCAGTCAAGGCAGTTGAACGCCTGAATATCAGACCTTACTACATTACAGTATCGCTCAATTTGTAGTTTACTGGTGAGTACGCCAATGACATATGATTGGGCTCGAGATGCTGACTGACCCAATCTGCTATTATCAGTTCGTATAACCAGTGTTGTAAATTCTTCTTTCTTGGGGTGACCTATGTGTCATAGCACTTGTTCTTATTATTCTTATTTGCTTCGTCTGATGTCTGTACCTTATGCTAGGCCATAGTCAATTTTGTTTAGTTTGTGAAGCATATACGTACATCTCATTGATGATTGGCACCATTGCCCGTTACCATATGATCGTGCTCCCCGTACAGCAACTATCTCTCCTATCGGCCACGCCTAATTTTGACTCAATTGATCATGATAATTCTCGCCTTCACACCAGCAAAGGGCTGCGCCCGGCCCATCTGCATAGTACACGAATTCATCATTTTGAGGTTCCATACACATAGTCGGATGCGATACTCGCAGCGTGTCCGAGTCAACTTCGGAGAACGTTGAAACGTTGAAACTCCGAACGGGTTTTATATCAGTACCATTAAGATTCCTGAACGAGCGTCGTTGCGAAAGTGTGCTATAGCTACGATAAGAAGTAAAAGGTCCATTCACCATTCTAGTCCGTACCAGTAATGTCCGTAAGAGTCGTCAATGCATGAAATGTTCGAGCAAAAACGCGAAAGAAAGGGTGATTATACAGTGTCGTTGATCGATTTTCAACGTCCCCTATGACCTACTACTAGATGCATTAGTTTTAATCGAGAGAGCGCTCTTGATGAACGAACTAACTCATGAGCTGGACTCCGATGCTGAAGGAGTCGAACTAGCAACCGCGGTAGCGGTAACTTCGATAGAGCTCTCGGGAACAGAGGATGCAGTAGTGGCGGGTCCACTGCTAGCCTCAACAGAGCTCTCGGGTACAGAGGATGCAGTAGTGGCGGGTCCACTGCTAGCGGTCGTACCAGCGGCGGAGGAGGCAACTGCAGAGCTCACGACAGTTGAAGGGGACGCAGCCGCGGAGCTGATAACGCTGGTCACAGGTGTTCCGACTGCGGAACTGACAATGGCCGTAGTAACGGGAGAGCTGGCTGCTGAGCTGATGATACTTGTCACAGGCGAGCCAGCAGCGGAGCTTATGATACTCGTCACTGGTGAACCAACTGCTGAGCTAATGATGCTCGTAACTGGCGAACTGACTGCTGAGCTGATGATGCTCGTTACAGCAGTGCCGACCGCTGAGCTGATGACGCTCGTGGTGGGGTATGCTTGAGAGGTAACCATAGACGAAGGGGCGTTGAAGCAAGCCGTAGAAGTTGATCCCCCGGTACTAGGAGTGGTTGACACCGCAGACGATACGTCCGTAAGATTGAGCGGGAGTGGACTCGGAGTTGAATGGGCGGAAGCTGTCGGGCAAACTGCCGGAGAAGTGTAAATGTGGGATGCAGACGATGATATCACGGGGTGCGAGATGGTGATGGGAGATGAAGAGGGGAATATATCCGTAGTGACAGGCCCGCTGCTTGGGGGCGTAGATGTGACGACCACTGGGCTGCTGGAAGGTGGCGGGCAGGCATAAACGGTTACCGTGGATACGATCGTAGTTGTGGCTACATGATGAAAGGAATTGGGCTTTCCGCTACCACCGGCAGGAGGTACGTATACTGAAGTAGCTCCGATGACGCTCGTTGGGATCGCAGGACTCGACACAACGATGCTTGTGGGGACCGTTGAACTTGACAGGAAGATACTGCTCAAGTCAGAAGGCGCAGAGCTAGCAACGCTGCTGAAGACAATTGAACTAGGCGGGGAGGTAGCAATGCTGCTGAACACCGATGAAATGCCAGTCGCGTTCGAAGGTGTGGAGACAGCACTGGACGCAACGCTGGTTACTTTCGACGGCGTAGAGCTGACATAGCTGCTAGAAGGCGCCGCGCTAGATTGAACGATGCTGGACAACACAGAAGAGGGGAATGAAGTCGCGATAGACGGCTGGGATGAGAAGACGCTACTTGACACCACTGAAGGGGCAGCGCTGCTCTCGAAAACACTCGTAACGACTTCGGAGGGGATGCTTGAAGAAGCAGCAGTTGTAGCAGGGGTAGTTACAACGCTGCTCGACACATCCCTAGGCAAGATCCTGCGTGTCGCTGTTTATCAGGGACATGCTAACGCCCAGGAAAACCGAAGCACTTACTCGCGGGGGGCAGCATTTACGCTCCATGCAGCGGTGGCTATGAACGAGGCAAGGGCAGTCAGACGCATTCCGATCGTTAGGTAGATGTGAGTGAGCAGTGATTCAACACTAACAGTGGAATGGTGGAGAAACGTACTTACCAAGTCTTTATATACTGCACAGTGTGGCTAGCGGCTACTCAGGATCGGTCATGAGCATTGGCGATGCTGTACAAGACGTAGAGAAAATACCGACAGCGGTCTTGTACTGCCGTGATTCGTGGAGTTTTAGACGGCTGAAACATGCCGATACTACACGCGCACAGACTTGCCGCGCTAGGGATGAATAGATGAAGATTCTGGAGCCATTGCTCAGTAAGCCTCAGGAGGAGTCGGAAGCACTAGGGAACCGGGACAAATTTCCAGTTTCGCCGACCCGAAGGCATTTGTTGAGGAGAGTGAGGCCCTTGCAGTTCTTTCGCAGAAGACGTATACAGTTTAGTAGTCGGAGTATCAGCTGGGCTCGACAGAACATGGACACTGAACACAATACGAACGACGATTTGGCTCGGACCGAATAGTGAGCGGAATACTTCGTGACGCATCACGGGTACTTACACGGCGATCACTGTACGCCGTGACCGACGGTGAGCGACCAGTCAATGCAGAACCATGCACGGTTTGCATCGGTGTGTGAGGGAAAATGGTATCCCGTCGGTCGTCACACCGCATCGCAAGACCAAGTGGTCGGACTATAGGTAGAAGGGATTGCACTAGTAGGGCTTCATGCAGATCAATGAGAGCAGGGTTACGAGAGCGGGGTACGGGTTCCGTACCCTGAATGCCCGGGAACCAGATGTATTTGAGCAAGGTGAACACTGCCCGTGAAAGGAATCCTGGTGAATTCCGCAGCAGAGCTGGGTGTATGCCTCGTACCACGCCGGCCAACGATGTCAGATCAATCAAGTTGACCCGTGCAATTCCAGGCGGTCAAGCGCATACCTGAAATTCTGTATTCTCAGCTTTTGTAGCATGGCGAGTAGCTTGATATAGCAACAGCCATAGGTGCAGGCAGCAGTTGATGCAACAGTGGTAGGTGACGTCATGGCAAGTTGATCATGAGGCCTGAGGTTCGGGTGAGGACGCCGATGCATTCGTTTCGCTGGTAAGACGAGCTTGTAGGACTGCACAACGCAGAGAGACTTCCAGAGAGAAGTGAGGGCTTTTATCCAGTATTATCCAGTATAAAAACGACATCATGCTCCTGGGCAGCCGACTACGGAATCTCGTGGGGCAAAGTACTGAGTACTAAGCAGTGACTGCTGTGTTATGCACAAGAGAGGCTACCAGTGTCGTGAAGGAGGCGAAGCATCTGCAAACAGAGAACAGAACTGATACGACGTTGAAATGCATCGCGGAGGTGGGAATATTCGCGGGCCTGCGGTGTCAAAAAGGCTAAAGCCGTTGTAGGCGCTTGTTGGTCCAGGTTGATCCAAACCTCTTTTCCCGATTCGGACGTACTTAGGCTGGAGACGGCCGCGTACCTAGAGAAAGGGACGACCTTCTCTGTGGTGATCTACTACACCAGCAGCAGAACACTGTAAGGACATTCGATGCATTCGATGTGTCTCAAGCAGGCACTAATAAATTGCGCAGACACAGTACTGGTGACCTTCACGTTTCAAGCCTCAGTTTCACCCTTGATCCCCGCGGAACTTGAACTGTCACATCTCATATTACCACAGGATGTGCCAAACCAACAAGCTACAGCCTGAGGCAAAGGTCCCAAGAGACATCACCACCTCCAAAAATACCGCTTATAAACATGTCTGTGGCATAATAAAGTCGTAAGTGTTTGTCGTTCGCAGAGGAAGGAAGTTACGAACGCCAATGGAGAGATCGAGGAAGAGAATGCCAATGGAACATAGGGGAGTGCACGTCAGGCCAGGGGCGCATGGGATGTCTATGATGTCGGCCGCGCTGATACAGACAGGGAGGCCAGTGCTCACGGAGCAAGAGGCAAGTTGTCTGGCCTCGAGAGACTTGGCCTCTAATGGACTCGGAGAGGGAGATGCGACAGCGAGACCTGTGGCGGCCAACAAGGTGACGATGGTGGCGAGGACGAATTGCATCTACAGAGGAACATTGTCAGAGGCTGGTATGGTCTTGAAACTTGCCAGGGTGTATACTCACGATGTGGTACAGAAATCTGAGGTTGCGTGCTGAAGATTCTCAACAATTCTGAGGGGGTATATATACCAATTTGAAGTCACGGAGAGCGCTTCCTGACCGCACATACGCGCACAATAGTTCGTGCAGGCCAGACGCAATTGGTTCACGAAATGCGGCGGTAACAACTCAGAGCTTTCTCATGAGATCCACTGTACTCAGGCTGTAACCTGAGCTATTCTTGTCTGTACCCTGAAAGATCCTGAATTCATCACAGGTTTCTCCTGGGAGGTCTTTGTACCCTTTGCGTTAGACATGAGCTTGTTAGATACCAGGAGATGGCAGTCAATGATGAGACGTACGGCATGCGAAAACTGTGGTGTGCGTAGCATTCAAAACCATTGCATAAAGCACCAAAATAACACTCGCGGCATATCTGTCTCCCGTAAATTACATGTGACTGAGGTTGCACACGTACTTAGACTACGGAGGTGCAGATAGCCTTTGGGGTAACAAATGCTTGTCAAACAAGCTATATGATGGCGCATAGAAAGGTGCCTGTGTAGTTTGTCGCAACCAATCGAATTGGGGCGGCAGGACCACCCCAATCAGATGAATCCTACCAACCAAAGATGGCCAAAGAATGCAATGTAAGTCTGTGGCGGTCTCCCTATACCGTTACGCCATGAAACGAGTGGCGGCCAGCAAGAATGAGCTACTTAGTCCGAGGAATCTCTCAGTGGCACATGTCACGTTGACGTCCGGCAAAGCAACTTAGTCCTATTGGCATTTTCTACTGGAAAAATGCCAATAGGACTGTGTCTCGTAATTGTATCGATTCCACGAAGTGAGGGTCTAGCTTCAACCGCGAATGATAGATGTACGAGTTCTGCGATGGAGCGAGGGGGAGGTGCCTGAGATGACCAAGTTCTTTTTCCGCAGGGACAACACCATTTCATGTGAGTCTATCTGACCTGAAGGCTTAGTGGCAGCAGTGGCCGGTCAGAAGGATGCATAAACATTACACAGGGTGATAGAGCGCATCTCATGAACTGCATTGGCCAGGCGTTGTCCATGTCCATGGTGTAGAGTAATCCATGGGAGAAACAGGCCGCGGTCGGTACTATGACTTCAACATCTGACGATGCACGTGTGTGCGCATTCATATGTTCGACTTGTTGCCCATATCGCTACGAAAGTCGCGGCGGCCGCAAATGGCCCAGCTGAATGAGGAACGGGATCGTCAAGGGTTTCCGTAGTTCGAAGACAATCACTTCGTGATAATTCAAGCCTTTCTCGCCCCCTCTGGACCACGCAACATCTTGATGACAGCTTCGTATACAGTGAAGACAATACCGCCACTCAGCTGAAAAGAGATAGTAAGAGCGAGCTGTGGCTGCAGTTTCTATTGAGCATACCATTAAGCGCACTAGCCGAGGGGTTGTGCCCGTCCAAAAACGTAGAAGACCTTCTTCTGTGAAAATCCGGTAGGCACAATGGAACGAATTTCGATACTGCTGTCGTGCCGACAAAGACTGCATTCGAGTTTTGATTACGCTTGAATGTTCAAAGTCAGACGTTGGCTTAAACGACCAAAGAGGAGAGAACTTACTCCAGAGGCATAGTCGTATATACTGTAACCAGCCCTGCGATGGCCCCGATACCGAAGGTAATCGGGCCTGGCAGAGGCTGGCCCGGCGGAGTCGTCGACAAAACAAATTGCTTCAAGGTAGCATATGTCGTGAACCGCACAGCAGAGTTGGCTCCTTGCCGCATCATCTGAAGGACAAAACCCCGTGTCACGATGATGAAGCACGCCTGTCGGAACAACGCGTTACTCACCACTGGAAACAGTCCACGGTACACCCCGCGAATACCTTCTTCACGAACGATAGATACTGTTCCATGAATCAACCCGCGATACTTGGGATTTGGGCTCTTAGCGTCGTCAATAAGTTTTGTTCTGTAGGGAACAGAGTCATTACGGATTATATCATGTCATGAGAAAGCAGGAAAAACTTACTTGATTGTCTCGGAAGGGGTAACAGCAAAGATAGCCTCCATCATACCAGCTCCAAGGCCCGCTGTACAAAAAGACTGTTCAAATGGAGGTGCAATTGGAGATGCATTTCAGGATATTCACCAAGAAGACTCCTCGGTGCGCTGACTTTGCCCTCACCAACCGACCGACGGTAAGATTCGTAGACTGATCAAATTTTGGTTACTTCTTACCTCCTGGTCCGCGAGTATGTGCTTGAAATGGTCATAAGAAAGAAAACGGACCCCTGCCTTGAGAGCATTACCTGGCGATGTACGGTATGAGCATCACACAAAGTCGCATCTCAAAAGAACTGCGAGACTGCGTACCGGTAACCAGGGCAGAACATCCTGAATAGAATCCCGTGATACCCTTGGTCTTCAGAGTTGTTTTGATGATACTAATTGGACTCTCCCTCTAGACATTCCGACGTCTTATTGACCTATTCATGTTTGTAGTATCTGAAACGATAAACACACCTGACCACCAAACTGCGACCTTGTCTTAACGTATTCCGTAGGGTATGTTATGAAACTAAACACCTTGTACTAACTGAGGGTCGCGTGCGCAAGAGCGTGATTGGAAGTGAGCTCACGCTTCGATTGCGCCTGCTGTTGTTCCAGCAACGAGAGAGTGGATAGGCTTCTCTTTCTTTGATGCAGACATCGTGAACGGTGTTGATTTAATATGAACGAGTCTTGCACCCCTCTTCCAACCAGGAGAACAGGGCAAACCCGGGAAGTCAATAAAGTACGAAAGCAAGAGTGACTAGTGATGCATTGATGTCTGGCGCCCATTCTCCTTTTTCTCCGACCGGCATCTGTTCCAAGTTCTAACTCTGAGTCTCACTTTCGTTCACACCGTATACTTATCCTCTCACCATGCTTGTCGACCAACCACCATCGTTGCATCCACGACTTCGTCCTACATGAGACATCATGCCTAATGTTATTCTCTTGCGTGCCCCGACTCCTGAGGCCGATGCGGCGGACAAGTACGAAGCTGCATTCCTATCTAGGGGATTTCATCCCGTCTCAGTACCAGTACTCGAGACGACCGCGGTGAACATTACTCAGCTTCGAGACATCATTATCTCAGGACCTGCCAACGGAGAATTTGGCGGAGTGATCATCACGAGTGCAAGAGCGGTGGAGGTATGGGGAGATGTTCTGAAGGGGTTGGTAGAAGACGATATTGAATTACCTGGTATTGGTACGTTGACGTACTTAAAATTGCCAGAATGTACCGGTAACCAAAGAACGTCTCCGCCCAGACTGGACTAAGATAGCATTCTATGTTGTAGGCCAGGCGACGCATACCGCACTTGCCAACCTATCCCAGCTATCGCACGGCTCACCACTCGCTCCGAAGAAGATCTTAGGAGGTAGTGAGACAGGGAATGCGGAGAAGCTTGCGCACTATATCCTTCACCATCACGATAGGTCGTCGTTCTCCAAATTTCTCTACCTAACTGGAGACAAGAATCGCGACACGCTGCCTTCTATCCTCGGCGGTGGCGGCTTTGAACTCTTACCAGTACAGGTATACGCGACCAAAGGATCGACTTCTTTCAAAGACGACTTCCATCGTGCTCTAGATACACTCCCTTCCGGTAATATTCATCGAGATTTGCACTACTCAATCCCCTCTGACTGGATTCCAACCTAGATATTACCCAGTGTTGGATTGTGTATTTTGCACCATCGGCTGCAGATTTTGTTACTCCAATCCTTCGTGAGCACTTCAGTCTTCCTTCAGAAAGTGTTCCGCCTTCGGGAGGCAATGTTCGTTTGGCTTCTATTGGCCCCACTACGACAACGTTCTTGCGCGACACACTCAAGTTACGTGTAGATGTCACAGCCGCCAAGCCCAACCCAGATGCTTTGGTTACTGCCATACTACACGCCGAATAGACAATCCATTATCGTTTCACTCCCATTGCGAAAAGGCTCACTGCGTCTTTACGCTGAGGTTTCAAAGTCGACGCACCCAAATATAGCCAGTGAGTTACTCTATACGTGTAATGACTGGGGAAAATGGAACGCGGGGGAATTGCACCACGCTACCGGTTGGACTACCCGTCCCATTTCTCCAAGCCTCGTTACACGCCCAAGTACCGTTACTCCGGCCCCCTCAACCGGGTCCAGCCGTACTCAGGTTCTGTTCTGTGACCCCCGATCACGGGACCGTCACAATACGGTTGCTCTTACCCGAATTAGGCAAAGCCTCCGTGAATTACGCTTCTTATCGCCGCAATATCAAGTTGCGACTGTCGATGGGAGGACCTGTGACAACGCAGGCGAGATTAGGGGTCGACAACACTCTGGAAAGCGCGACAGACAACTTCGCCCTGCATTCGTTACAGTGTGCATAAATGTCAAACATGAAATCTCATATATATCACAGCAAAATAACAACATATAAGTATCGGCATGTTAACGACATGTACGAGGGTCATGCATCGCGGCGCACAGGACGAGCACCCTCTTTCAAACAAGATTGAAGTACAGTATAGTACAACCTCTCTGAGAGAAGGGGTAACAGCAAGAAAGCACAGACAGGCGAATTGATCAGGGCAAGGAAGCATAGGAGGAAGCGGAGAGCTTATTGAGCCTGTTCCTGCGCTTTCTTGCCTTTACTGGAGACTGTGAGACTCTTGTGGATGAATGGCAGTACACCTACAAAATAGATATTGGTAAGTGAAAACGCTCGCGATGAGATGCCGACAAAGATAGGCGGAGAGAAACGAAGACGCACCTCCTCCAGCGATGGTAGCACGAACAAGCGTGTCCAGCTCTTCGTCTCCGCGAATAGCGAGTTGGAGATGACGAGGGGTAATACGCTTTACTCGCAAATCCTTCGATGCGTTGCCTAATCACAGCCATCACCATGAGTCAGTCAATCTTCCGAGCAACAGTGCAATTTATAGGGGGAAAGGGAGAATCAGACGTACCAGCTAATTCGAGCACTTCAGCAGTCAAATATTCCAGAATGGCAGAAGTGTAAACAGCGGCTTTAGCACCAATACGAACGTTGTGCTGTGTACGTTGTTTGAGGTAACGGTGTATACGACCCACAGGGAACTATCCGAGTACGAAGACATGTCAGAGACTATAGGAGGTAATCTTCCATACAACAATAGATATGGTCGAAAGGGGGATTGGAGTAGGGGGATGATTGAAGACAAAGACATACCTGTAATCCGGCACGCTGGCTTCTCGTCTGCAAAGTCCTCTGGGTCGGTTTCTCACCCGTACCACCCTCCTGCGCTTGACTTGCCGACGCTGCTGCGCCACCTCTGGACTTTCCACCCTTTGGAGGCATCTGAGGGATTATTTGTGCGAGTGTAATATCAGGGGGCAGGAAGAGGGGTTGATGGTCGTGACCAAGCGCAATGCAAAGCGATGGACGGTAGCCTAAAAGCGGTAATTCACATTCAGCCACAACAAGTTACAACACACGCTTCCGAAACGAGAGAACCAACGCAGGAAGGGACACGTACGAGTCTCGCGTTCGTCTGCAAGGAACTCAGGAAGAGGGAATGGCTTGAAGGTACAAAGCGGGGGTGACCGAAAGTGGATGGTGGCCGTACAGAAACAAGAAGGGTATTCCACACGCTTTCGCGCGTCATCCTGATCAACCGGGTATACATGATCACGTGCGGACGCGTCGGGCGTGTTTGGCGTGGGTTCGAGCCGGCGGGGATGCGCTTTTCACGCGTTGCCGTTACAGCTGCTGTAGATTTCTCTATGTGAGTAGTGTCCTTGTGGACGTCATAAGTAAACTACAGACAACACTTCCTCTTTGTGTGGAACATAGTGTAATGCACGATGTACAAGGAGCTCAGGCTAGATCCAGATGAAGATCATTTTCTATAGAAAGGTCATGAAGGGGGAAGCTACAACGACTCGGAGGTATAATACGTGGATAATTGGACGTGAGTCATCCGACGAAGTAGTACTGATAGTAACAGTAAGAAGCAATATCAGTAGCGTTACAGAATCATTCTGAAAGCTGGAAAGAATCAAACGCAGGCAGAATCCTATTCATGATGCCGTGCGTACGAAAGAGTCTGAATCAAAACAAAAAGGTTCATGGATCGGAATCAAAGATTTTGATGGTCCGACTGTTGAAGTGCGGCGGAATCGATCTCTCCAGGACCGTTTGTTTGCAGCAGCGTAGCTGCTGGTAGCATCGCCCATGCGGTCACGGCGACGACCGAAGCAAACCGTGCAGCCCGCAAGCATCAGGAGGATGAATGACACAAAAGTCAGCCAGAACCCTATTTATAGATCGTCAATACCTTTTAGCAGCTCGAAAAAGAGATGCCGTTACCAGGAGCGGTATTGGTGTTGGAGCTGACACCATCAAGATTGTGAATTTGATGCTTGACCCAAGCGTACAGAGCAATGTCAATGGCGAAGGCGATGAGAGTGAGCAAAGCTGCAAGGAAGGACACCAAGGCAGCGAGCAAGCGCATCGTGATATGACTCGAGAGTGAGAGAATAAATGCGATCAAGGTCACACCAGTCGCTTTGTTCGGTTCCGTCAGTTGTGAGGGTCGACAATATGGGATGAGTAACATACCGACAGGGTGGACTGCTAGACCACGAGTCCAAGAGGAACCGACAGTGACCCAGCTGCTTCTATTTTGGTCGTTGTACACCGTCGTCTGGTATGCATGGCCTACAGAGTCATAAGTATGGAAGCTATCACCTCACTGCAAGTCGTTCCTACCTGAGGGACTGCATGTACGCTGTCCCGAGTTGTCATACCAGCAATACGCCCTTGGTGATGTTAGTTATATTTTACTGCTCTATGACAGAGGTTGAATTTACCATATTCCATACTGGGTACGCGATATTCATAGAGCGACGATTAGCCAAAAATAGTGCATTCTGAACTCTGAGTATACACATACCCGCAGCTCTGTCAACACGCCATTATTGTTTCCGATGGTGGGGGACCCAGACTTGATGTGAACCCGAGCAAAGTCGAGGGCAGTAAGGAAGGGCAGAGAAATGGACACCAAAAACAGGAGAACGAAGGCAATAAACAGGAAAATGATTCCTGGAATATGGAAAGCGCGCGACATGTTTCCCGACAAATCACTCTCTGTATCTTTTACCTTTCACGTTCGGGATTTCGTGACTGCTCGACGTTGGATTCAGCGGTTCAGTTCAACAACGAGATGAACGGCAGGACGAAAGAATGGTGTCCGAACACAACGTGGAGTGGAGACTGTGGAGTTTGTATACCCGACGCATACCCCACCTTGGATCTCCGCTAGAACCAGCAAAAGAACAGAAGAAGAAATGCCAGAAATTCGGTGGCACGTGGCAGGGCGAGCTGACGTGGGCGCCTATAGTTGGCTTCCATAAATGGCAAATGGGCGGTTAGTAATCACATTTTCGAAAACATATCCTGCGCTCAACGCTGGACCCTCCTTCGTCCTCGACCATCACGGTCGACGCTGCCCCTCCGCTAAACATTCCAAAAGGCCTACAGTCACTCCTTCTAGAGGCCATTGTTGAGCAGATTGCTGGTTACGGTTTCAGCACTGGTTCAGCAGCTCACAGTTCCGTCGCTTTCGACACTTCGGCGTCGCAAGGATGATTCCTTTCGCAAAACGGAGCACTTCTCGTCGTCTCGGGACGACTTTAGTGTCGTACTCGAGGCAAGGCCTTCCCAGGCCGGCTCGTTTGTACTCCTCACCTTCCAAAAGTGCAAAGGCCCCTGCGTTGTCAGCTGGCACTGCGCCCACTCCTCAGTTCGAATACCCTCCGTTCATGGCCTCTGAAAAAACGCCTGTCGACATGCACAATTTCTTACAAAGTCGTCTTCCGTACACCGTTCTTCCACCACTTTTGTCCGATGGCATGCACTCGCCTACGGATGAGCCGCTCCTCATTGGCTCTCAGGCACTCACAACGGCCTCAATCATCGACGCCTGCTTGCACAACCTTCACGATGTTCCTCGCGCGAAGCAAATTTTTGACTCGCTACGGAGATCTAAGGAGAACACAGGCATCATGGAAACGAGGTTATACAATGCATTCCTGAATGCCTACATCGAGGTCGCTTTGAATAAGGATCCTGGACGACGGTCACACTGGGTTGAGGACGCATGTGCATTGTTCGAGGCTATGGAGGAAGGCAGGGAGGGTGTTGCACCGAATGCAAACACATACGCTATAATGCTTCGTGCGTGGGCTCGCTTCAAGTCCGGTGAACAGCAAATGCTTGCAAGTACTGTCGAGATGCCGACGCCACAAAGGCTGCTGCGCGGAATGGTGGACAGACAGATCCCGGTCTCCATGGTCATTTCAGACCGTGCAATATCGAATTCCGAAGAGGCCGCAGAAGTCATCAAGCTGTTGTCCAAGGCTGCCGTGGAGATGAACCTTTCCAAGGTTGTCAGCGAGCTTGGAATGTCTGAAACCTTGGGTAGGCAGCTTCCTGATCCTCTGGATGACGTCCCCGAAATCATACCGGTCATGAAAGCGAAGGTGAGTGTATCTCATGTAATTCTGATTTGTTCTCTTTCGCCGCTCACAATGCGCAGCAGAAGCGCCCAGAAGTCGATGTCACCTACTCGGAGGATGGTACCGTCAAGAACGTAGACATGAAAGATGCTTCACAGGAGCCAGAGCTCGAAGTCCCCTTCAACCTCGCCAACCTGCGTAAGCATCTTGCGCAAGTTGTCCTTGCTCGTCGTGTCCTTCCCGAGGATGTAGCAGCTCGGCAAAAACTTCTCGAAGAGTCCGTCTACGATGTTGCCGTTGAGCGGCTAAGGAAAGAGGCAGAGGTGTTTGACGAGCTGGGCCTTGGTAGCAAAGGATTGGGTCACGCGGATTTGCGCAAGTGGTTGTGGGAATGGCATCTGAAGCTACAGGCTCGCTTGAAAGCGGAAATTGCGAATCTTGCTGCTGAAGAGGCCAAACTTCGTAAGTAATATATGATCACTTCTCATCATGTAACTCACTGACAGCCATTACTCGACATCTTAGCGGCTATCGACAAAAACCTGCACCGACTTACCCCCTTCCTCACCGTGCTCAAGCCTGAAAAGCTTTCGCTAATCACCATTCTCGAGGTTATGCATCTCCACAACAGCGATGGTCTTCAGAACGCAATGAAGACAGCACGCGCGGTCATCTCTGTTGGTAAAGCGGTCGAACTCGAGCATAAAGCTGAGATCTGCCGCAAGAACAACATTGCGATGCCTACGAACACCGCTCGTGCAGGTGATCATGGGTACTTCACGAATCTGGGATATCGGGACCTGCATGCTCGACGAGTTGCGGCACGGAAATATATGGAGGATGCGGAGGAGTGGACGGCGGAGTGGAGTCAAGTCGTTAGAGTGAAGGTTGGGAGCTTCTTGCTTGACGCGCTTATGGACGTTGCGACTGTCGTGCGATATGCCGTGGACAAGACTACGGGCGAGCAAATGTAAGTCGTCTTGTTATCCTTCGGCTGCTCTCTTCCAGAATTGACAGTCGCTCTCTTCCCTTCAGCTCGGAGGTACAACCGGCGTTCGTTCATTCGTATGAATATGTGCGCGGCCAGAAGCTTGGCATCGTCCAGCTCAACAGCTTGGTTGCGGAACGAATTGCAAAAGACTCTGTAAAAGAGACTTTGCACCCTCGGCATTTGCCCATGCTTATCAAGCCAAAGCCCTGGTTGAGCCATGAAGAGGGTGGCTATTTGTATAACAAAGGTGTGTTCTATACCATTGAAGATCGTGTTACACACAGCTGACCTGTATGTACTTTTTTTAGCTACCGTGATGCGATTCAAAGAGAATGCTGAGCAAGTCATCTATCTCCGCGAAGCCGCCAACAAAGGAAATTGCGAGCTTGTGTTTGCAGCTCTCGATGTTCTTGGCACGACTCCATGGAAGATCAACCGCGAGGTGTTCGACGTTGTGCTTACCGTGTGGAACTCTGGCAAGCGGTTCGGGAAGATACCGCCTGCGGTATACGACGCGCCCGAACCTGAGATTCCCGACAATGTGTCGTTCGACCCCAGGGCCAAGTCGCAATTTGTGGCAAAGCAAAGGGCGTATTATGCGGATAAGGCGAACAACCATTCGAGGAGGTGTAACGTTAACTATCAGATCGAGGTCGCTCGAACAGTAAGTATTGAAAATCGCGCGTTCTCTATATCAAAGTACTTACGCGACGTTTTCCCTAGTTCTTGGGCGAGACCATTTACTTTCCACATAATGTTGACTTCCGTGGTCGTGCTTATCCCATCCCACCGCATCTGAACCATCTTGGTGACGATCTCAGTCGTGGTCTTCTTAAGTTTGGTGAAGCTAAGCAACTCGGCGAACGTGGTCTCCGTTGGCTGAAGATCCACCTCTCGAACTTGTACGGTTATGACAAGGCGAGCTTCGACGAGCGAGTACGCTTCGTCGAAGACCACATCGAGGATATCATGGATTCAGCCAAGGACCCTCTGAATGGTCGTGGATGGTGGCAGAAGGCTGACGATCCTTGGCAATGCTTGGCGGCCTGCAAGGAACTCACGGCCGCTCTCGAATCTGGCGACCCACACAACTTCCTGTCCGACCTCCCGGTTCACCAGGACGGTACATGTAACGGTCTTCAGCATTACGCTGCCCTCGGTGGTGACACTACCGGTGCCAGACAGGTCAACCTGGACGTCACGGATCGCCCTTCGGATGTGTACACCTATGTTGCGAACATGGTGGAGGAACAGATCAAGAAAGACATGGAAGCCGGGGAACCCCTCGCTCGACTACTTTCGGGGAAGATCCAGAGAAAGGTTGTCAAGCAGACTGTCATGACTACCGTGTACGGTGTCACCTACATTGGCGCTCGTGAACAGATTGAGAAGCAGCTGAAGGATCGCGGGGACATCCCCTTAGACGAGTGCTGGAACGCTGCTGCGTATCTCACGAAGGTGGTTTTGGGATGTATTGGAGACTTGTTCAAGGGCGCAAAGGAGATCCAGGCTTGGCTTAATCTTTCGGCGAAGTTAATCTCCAAGTCTATCCCACCTGAGCGGATCGAGGAGGTGGTGAAGCGTGGACCGGCGAAAAGCTCTCGGAAGAAGGAGGCGAGTGGGAGCCTGTCTACTTTGAATAAGCTGAGAAAGGAGCAGATGACTGCTGTTATCTGGACGACGCCTCTGGGTCTTCCGATTGTGCAGCCGTATCGACAGATCAAGAAGAAGCAGATCATTACCTCGCTGCAGACGGTATATATCTCGGACCCGAGTGTCCCTGCGAATGGTGAGTTCTTTATTGGTTATTCTTCTGTTACCACGATCGCTAACGCCTTGTGATAGTCAACACCCAGAAGCAGGCCACTGCATTCCCTCCTAACTTCATTCACAGTTTGGATGCTACCCACATGATGCTCACCGCTCTCGAGTGCCGGGTACGTTATACATTCTCGTCGTAAAGAAAAGATATCGTTCTTACATCGCTTTTTACCAGACACGTAATATCACCTTTGCCTCTGTGCACGATTCATACTGGACACACGCCGCCACCGTGGATGAAATGTCCGGTATCATCCGAGTGACTTTCATCGCTCTCCATTCCTCCGATGTTCTTAAGCGGATGTACGAAGAGTTCAAGACCCGCTATAAGGGATACAAGATCCCCCTCGACGCTATCAGGACTGCCCTGCCCAAACTTCCCCATGTCAAGCACCTCGTCGAGGTTACGCCAGAAGGAAACGTTGTCAGGACCATCACTGAATCCGGCATGGCCACTGAAGTGCCTTCCTCTTCTTCTGCATCTGCCTCTTCTGATGCAACTGACAACTCACTTGTTGCCAACGAGGAGGCGGAGGAGGAGGACAAGCCCGAGGCGGAACAAGACGAAGAGAGTTCTGGGAAGAAGAGGATGAGAACGAGATGGTCCAAAACGGTGTTGGCGAAGATGGCCAACGCGCAAGACGCACGGTATGGTCAGACTTTCGTTGAAGTCGAGGAAGCTCTCCCTCCTCTCCCGGAGAAGGGTCAATTCGACGTCAGCACGATCAAGCGGTCCCTCTACTTCTTCTCGTAAATGTCGATGATAGCGGCACATCGTCTCTTACATTCCCAGCACTTTGCAGTGTCTTTATCTAACGTGTTCTTGCTTTTCGCGTCCTCTCACCTCGTTCCACGGTACACTCTGCCTTCTCTTTACCCTCACGCATCACTTATCCACTGCTCAAGATCTTACAAATCCCACTTGCACGCTTCATCCAACAAATTACTCGTCATGGTCCCATCCCTCGGCCCACACTCATCGCTCTCATGGTTCTATCTCCACTTCGCGCATGTTATGTTATAGCTTATAACTACCGTAGATTAGTATCTTTACTCTTTATTTCTCATTGGATTTAGCGGGGCTCTGCAAGTATGGTTCCCATACAGTCAGTAGAGACAACAATCAATAGAAGTTGCTTCGGAAACTCAACGCAATGTCTGCAGGAGTAGTCACACGAAGTAGTCACTCATACGTCACACACTCGATGAAGAGAAGTAGCAAAGACATCTAATGCAATTTTTGTAGTTTCAGCATTACGACGTTCTAATTATCCCTACCACCCTCCAAACGTTATGCAAACTTAGTGGTGAGCATCGGCCTTGGGCACATCGGCCTCCAAGAACTCGAGGAATGAATCAGCGCCGGTGCCGACTTGCTCCGCGGAAGTGGTAGCAGCAGGTTGAGACGCTACGGTGGGCTCTGCGGCGTCGTATGCTGCGAGCTCGGATGCGAGGTCAGCAGGGACAGTAGGGGGCTTGGGTGCAGGAGGGAGGGAGTAGGCTTTTACATGGCCGACGTGTGCGTCCTTAGCCTGCACATTCGGTCACAATTAGAAGTGTACAGATAGCAGTAGTCGCATGGAGGAACGTACGGCCGGGGGAGGCTTGTAGCCCTTGAGTTCTTTCAGGTAGAGCTCCTGAACCAGATCTACATTCGAAAACCGGGTTTGAATAACATTTCCTTCGGGTGTTTTCGCGTTCGCGACGTACCCCGTCTTGCCACCGCAGAGGTGGAGAAAGCGCAAGAGCGCGAAACAGCACGAGCCTGAACACGACAAATTACCCCCGTTCAATATTTGCACAACACATTCATTGAAAGAAAAGCAGAAAACATACTGCGCCAGAGGCCTGCCTGAGGATGGTCGACGACATGGTGGACGGAAAGGATAGAAATGCGTGACGTGACGGTGACCGTTCGAGAGTCACGTCTTCCTCCAGGCAGTCTCTCGGCGGTGCCGGGGCCGACCGATGACGGACGCGTTGACGCCCGGCTCGATACGTGAAATACACACAACGGAAAGCTGAACGAGGCTCCCCGCACCTCGAAGTTTGTTACCAACGACCACCATGCTTGCTCGTATTGCCGCCACCTCTGCTCGCCGTCTCCCCCGTGTTGCTCCCATTGCGACGCGGTCGTACTCAGAGAATGCTTTCAAGTAAGACAGTCGGTTTCTCGCAAGGTGAAGGAATGGCACTGACAAGGAATGTTTTCCTATGAACAGCAAGAAGGAGAAGGCACACGAAGGTAGGGGGAATCGTGGACTCATGACGTGCCCAATTGAAATAAAAATATGTAGATCAATATGCTCGGGAACGCGAGAGGGCTGAGCTCGAGAAATTGAGGGAGCAGGTACGTCGATTGCACGATTGTTACGCGTCGGACCACCGTATTCATTCACTGTGAAAAAGCTCGATAAGAAGAAGGCTGAGCTCGTAAGCGTATCTTCTTTCTGTACCTCTGCGCAATTCTCATGATTGTTGTGCGAATTAGGCTGAGCTCGAGAAGAAGAAAGCTGAGCTCGAGAAGCAGTCGTAGATGACGACTGAAGCGGGTCCTATCCAATGTCGTATGTCATCTCTTGCCGTTTACCCCACTTATATCTCATCCCTACGTCAGTTTCTCACTGTTTGCCGCTTTGTCCGTTCATAACTATGTTGTTCTGCATACACAACAAATCGAAATCCGCTTTCCCTGCTGAAACCTGACAATTACCTGTGGACGGCCAAGTACTGTAAGAACCTGGCCATGCGTTATTAATGCCCATGTGGCATGCTGTGGTTTCTTGAGCATTCGATCGATAGTCAAGTGATCTTGCAAGCCGAAGAAAAGACATTGAGGCAATACCTCACTTGAACACTGGAGTACTTGGTACCGATCCACACTCGTTCATGATGACGCTGATCTTCAGATCTCGTAGGGTCGGTGCCTCCGTGAACTCAAGCCTAGGGAACCAGAATTCCTTGCGAGTTGTCACTTCGCCGGTTTAATTTTCGCGTACAAATCCGATTTGTACTGTGCTATCCTATCATCATCTTAGACCGTATATATCGCCAAAC
Source organism: Panus rudis PR-1116 ss-1 (assembly GCA_022160315.1). NCBI lineage: Eukaryota > Fungi > Basidiomycota > Agaricomycetes > Polyporales > Panaceae > Panus > Panus rudis. The sequence goes on along the minus strand of MU275408.1, from coordinate 2,984 downwards.
CACGTCGACTGTTCGATTCTCCAGCCTTGGGCACTCCCAAAGGTTAACGTTCTGTCCCAGTAGGCAAGTAATCACGTGTGTTCATTTCGCCACCAAGGCTCCGGTTCCCAAAATGGTAAGGTACATATCCGTTGGTGCCTCTGACGTCGTCGGAGCAGCTCAGGCCTTCCTCGCACGAATGGCAGTCCAGTGTCCACCTAGCCAAGTGGAGACTCGGCAAATGCAAAGTCTATATAAACAGGCCCACCATGAAACCTCAGAACAATAATAACCCTCACTCATCGCACAACAAATTCTTTCTTGAACCGCTACATCCACGATAAACACAATGTCCTCCACGAACGACTACCCGGGTCCCAACCCATTCACGACCCAGCCACCCCCTACCCACCACATCCACCGTGATTCTGAACCCCTTCCCGGTGCCCGCGGTGCTTCTGCCGCTGGTGCTAATAGTGCTACGTACGACACGAACGTAACTAATGACAGTCAGACATGGAAGCCTAACAACGAGAAGCACTTTGGTGCTGGAACGGATACTGGAGCTGTCATGGCTGGTGGTCAACACACTGCCGACTTTGATAGCACTGGTGCTGCTTCGCATGGGCAGCAGCAGAGGGCTGCGGAGGGAAGGAATGCGTTCAATGAGGATAGACCTACAGTGGCAATCATGAAAAATGGAACGCCCCCCCTTTTGCCTAGTTCTCTATCTCTGAGCAAACATATATAGTAGCCACTGTATGTATATTCATGGCCCCCCAGAATACATTCAAATGCATAATACATTT